>JZKD02S1080111.1:159468-206756 GCA_000966675.3 Picea glauca | reverse complement strand
ATATATATATATATATATATATATATATATATATATATTATAAACAAATTGACGTGTATTCCATAATCTCTAATTTATAGAAAATGAAAATAATTTATGAAGAAGGGTAGGGATGAGTGACACTTGTAAAAGAGAGAAATTTTTAGGGTTTCATTAAAAACTTAAATGTATTATGATTTAGGGTTTGAGGGGCATAAAAGAAGGGAGGAAGGGAGAAATAGGGGGGAGCTATTAGGTATTGTTATGCTGTCGAAATGGGAACTGGACTGATTGCTTGTGAGGAGTTGGGATTTTCTCAGCTGGATTAGAGTGGTAGCTCAGTCGTGGAGGCGAGCTGGGAAGCTAGGTATACTATCTGGACTGTGTGTGGCCCCTTTGCAGCTCGGGGGGCTAAGGGGGAAGCACAGTACCCCTAGCGTTTTGCTGGGAGGTACCGGTGAGGTCTCGACGGTCGGCGAGCTGGAGCGGCATGGAGCGCATAGACGAAACTCAGAGTAAGCGATAAGGCAACAATATGGTTGTATTTTAGTACATTGGAATGCATTATAACTTATACTGTGATCGGTACATTAGTGTAAAGGTATTGTTTGTCTATTTTCATCTATTTACTCGGTGACCATAATGTAACTGCTGTAACTGTTGTTTTTAATTGAAGATCTAGTGTGAAACAGTATTATTATTTTGAAACCATGTACAGTTTTATACTCTATAGGTTTCTGGTGTGTGATTTACAGCTAATAACTATTGTAGAACCTCATGCTAAAACAAAAAAACAAAAAAAAAAGGAAAACCTTACCACTGTTACTTACCTCGGCCTTGGGCGAGATAACAAAAACTCTTACCACTAATACTTACCTCTGTAAATAAGCTACTACCTCCGTCATTGCGAGAGGATAAATTTTTACAGCTTATTCTCATCCTGTTGCTTCTGTGTTTGTTGGAACGCAGTGGAAAGGAGTTCTCGCGATTGAACCCTTGACCCTGGCTATGAACGTCCAGACCCTTTCGTAGTAAATTTATAGGATACTTAAACATTTTCTATGAGCTAATGTGTTATAAGTGGTTGGGAGTTCAGGGTTTAGGACTGTCGCTACAAGAAGTAGTGTTCTTGTTGTTTTCAAATTTAGTGTCTCTAGGTTAGGACAACGATTTCTGAAAACCTTATTTAGGATTAATCCCGGCGTTACCCAGAAATGTCATTTCACTCCTTCGAATGTAAATTAATATCAGTAACTACAATGACTTACCCCTGACGGCAAGCGTAGTGATACCCTGGGTTTTACAGCATCATGGTGAACTTAACGTTGTCTACAATTTCGTGGTCCCACCCCCGAGGTTACCCAGCACTCGCCACACTGAATTGGAGTTGTGCTTTATAGTTGGGTTGTGATTGTCGACCCCTTTATAACAACGAATGCCAGGCTTGGCTAGACGACCATGCCACAATTTGGGGCGAACACGTTTGATTTAGTGGGCGCACTGTTACAGCCAGTTAGGCTTAGGTCTAAGTTTTCATGAATGAAGGGAAAACAAATGATTTCTCTTGATTCCAAAACTAGAACCCCGGGCGGCCTCCTCGTTGCGTTTCTGGACGCGTTTTCCTGACCATCAATGGAGGATACAGCGCGATTCCAGGCTGGGCTGGACCACCCTGCTCAATGGCAATAACTGCGTCTTTTAACTAACGACGATTATGGTTACTGGTGTCAGTGGTGGATTTCATATCGTGAGGCAAGGATTCGTTTCTAGTGAATGCCTCGATACTGACTCCACCTTACAGGCCTCCTTTTTGCTATCGATCATTTATTGTAGCTGCCTGTTGAGTTTCTTTACTTGGTAATCAACGAGTTTCAAACTGGCATCTATCCCACGTTTGAATATATTATCTCTCTCCCTTTCCTCTTAAACCCTTCAAGATCAATGCATGCTGGGACCGTATCATTCTTTAGTAAGGAGTAAAAAACTAAGATTCCCTCCAACAAAAATAAAAAGAGTTAACCTGTTACCCTAACGAAATTTATTAACCTTTGATTTACATCGTGGTAATCCTTGAATTTTCTGCCACCTTGATGTTTTTAAAAAAATAGTAAAATAATAATTGATGCTCTTTATTGATTGCAGGAGCGATTGCGAGCTGAAGTAGTTAGAGTATTTGTATTTAATTCATCTTTTTCCTTTCCTTGAAGTAAAACAATAGCCAAAACAATCAGATGAAAAAGCCTCGGATTGCATGCGCACCACCTTCGGGTTACAATGGCTCCAGCTCAACGTTAACCTGCTAATGTTTTCCCTTCCTTTACAACAGGAGTTTTCATTAGTTTCCAGTTTGAGAAACAACGCCCTTAAATTTAAATTAATTTTGTGTCTTACAATTCAATAACCTTACGGTTTTACTCCTTGTTTTAACCTTTTTGAGAACTCCTTAGTTCTACAAATTACCCTTCAATTTAAAGCGAATTTGTAATTTATGAAAAACATTATAGACCTTCATTGTGAGTTATGGCCATTGCAACCATATCTTGAGATTAATTATACCCTGGAATATTTGCCAAGTCGAAAGTTCAACTGCTTGGGAACCCTGGACCTATTAACCGTCTTTCGTTTTGGTATGTTTTGGTATGGACAAGATTAAATATGATGGAATTTCACTAACTACTAAATTTCGTTAAGTATTTGATAACGACAATCTGCTTAAATTATCAAGCATTTACTTTTTAGTTAACATTCATGCTGCTTGCGACTTTGGTTATTCTTTAAATGCAACAATCTACATTATTCTATAAAGGCGACCTACTCTATTGCAGCCAGTTTTTCTTTAACATCAGTTCACTTATTTAGTTAGTAATTAATAATAGCAACTACTTAAGTTGGTTAATGTGTTGGTTCACGTTAATAAAAGAAATAGAAATTGAAGTAATAGGATGTGGAAGTGATGTAAAAAAATATTAAAGTTCTGTTGAAGTATTCATGTATTAGTTGTTAAAGTAATAATTGTTAAGGTAATTTGGGTTAATGGCAATAATTGTTAGAAATTTATGGTTTTATAAGGAATAATTGTTAAAATAAATGTTGAATTATTTCAATGGAATGTAATATATGGTAATGATTGTTAAGGAAAGGTGAAGGTAAGGTGGTGAATGATTATGTCAGTGCTACATTCAAGGTAAGGTAAATTTAGTGGGTTCATCATTTGGTAATGCTATCGCGGCTTAATTATTATGGTTAACAGAGAAGGTGCAATGTGATTGTGATTAATGAAATGTCCTTGAACTAAGTACTGTAGGATTTCATAACCTAATAAAGGAGGGATGGAGATCAATTGAAATTACCTTAGGTATAAGGTATTTGTCGGTTGATGAAATTTAAGGGAGCCGTAGGACAATAATCAAATACGGTTGGGTCATAGAAATACCTTATCTTAATTTTGGTTAGTCGTTGTCTGAGTCCCCTTATCTTGCGCCTTTCGTAGAGGAGGTGGTTGCGCTTTTAATTATTATTCTTCCTGGTTGTTTAATTTCTTGCTTGATCGGTTTGTGTCGGGCGGGATATAGACACCTCCATGTAGCCTTAGCATATATGTCAGTGCGTGTGATTTTTGTGTAAGGAATCCAGTGCAGTATCAAGAGTCTCGGGCCCTTTAAAGGAAGGGTTTCCACTCTTGCGACACATCTGAGGGGATTACTAGTTTCTGCCTGAGCAGTCGGCCAGGAGCCTATCTGACCTTCTCTCTCGCTGGAGCAGAGAACTAAGATTAAACACCCTGCTTTCCTGTGCAGAAATACTAATTCTACCACTATGGATTCTTCCTTCGGAGTTCGTACGGTGCATAACCCTGTATGTCGTTAAACGTTTGCAATACTTGTTGTGTGCCTTATGTCTTCGGATTGTGATCATCGTGGGTGTGTCTTGTTAGTCTTCGGGTGGTGTCGTAGAGTCCAGAGTGTCTGTTCTTTTTACACGAGCGCACCCACCTTAAAAAACAAATTTGCACCTGTTTCCAGAGTTGTTGTCGTAACGAAGAGGTTCGTTACAGCTTCAACCTTTCATGGAATACAAGATTCTTTGTCATCTTTATGCAGCTTTGGTTGTCACATAGGATCGTGGTTGCTTCCATTTCTAGGTCAAATAGACCGGTCAACAACTTTCGAAGCCATATAGCTTCGCAGCTAGCAGAACATGCGACAATGTACTCTACTTTCACTATGCTGAGATAAATACTGGATTACTTCCTACTCTGCCACGAGATCATGGTTGATCCCAAACTGAAACAACATCCGGAAGTGCTTTTTCTGTCAGCAACACTTCCTGCCCAATCTGAATCAGTGTATCCACTTAATGTGAAATTATGAACTCTGTCATAAATGAGACCATAATCTATTGTACCTTTGAGGTACCTCATCACATGTTTTGCAGCCACTAGGTGAACATGTCTGGGTTCTATCAGAAATTGACTCAAGGTGTTCATGACAAAACAAATTATTGGTCTGGTGTTCGTCAGGTACATCAATGATCCAGTAATATGTCTATAGATTGTGGCATCAATCAATTCTGATGACGTATTGACCAACAACTTCAACTTCGCTTCCATGGGTGTATTCAGGGGCTTGCATTCCAGCATATCGAATATCTTTAAGATTTCAACTGTGCACTTCCCTTGGTTAAGGAAGATCCTCTTAGGACTCTTCCATACCTCAAGACCTAAGAAGTAATGCATTAGGCTGAGGTCTTTCATTTCAAATTCCGAGGCAAGTCTCTTTTTACATTCAATGATGACATTTTCTTCTCTAGTTAAGAATAAGTCATCTAGATATAGCAATAAGATTACTGGCTCATTATCCATAATTTTGAAGTAGAGATTTGAGTTTGCTTTACTCTTGGTAAATCCTAAGCTTGTCAAAAAACTATCTATACGACCATACCAAGCTCTAGGAGCTTGCTTCAATCCGTATAAGGTTTTCTTCAATCTGCAGACATGAGACTTCCTGTCTTCAACCTCAAATCCTTGAGGTTTCTTTATATACACTTCCTCTTCGATGACACCATTTAGGAAAGTTGTTTTCATGTCCATCTGGTGTAGCTTCCACTTCATTTTAGCTGCAAGAGCTATGATGGTTATGATCGAAGTGTATTTGGCCATAGGAATGAATGTCTCCTCATAGTCAATGCCTTCCTTCTGGGAAAAACCATGAGCGAATTTTTTTTCTTTATACTTCTCAATACTTCCATTAGCAGCATGTTTTATTTTGAAGAGCCATCTGTAGGATACCCCATCTTTATTCTTCGATCTGGGAACTATTTCCCATACTTTTTTCTTCATTATGGATTGGTATTCCTCTGTCATAGCATTTGCCCATTCTTTTCTCTGAATGGATTCTTCAAAGTAGATAGGCTCCTCTTCTACATCAAAGACATATAACTGGAGAATGGATTTGGTCTTTTCACCTATCTCGTAGTTCCTTGGGGAACACCATACTTCTCTCCATCTTGAATAAGCTCTCTAGACTAGGTTGGCTTTCTCTTATGGAGGATCATCATCTGAGGTGGTTCTTGTACTTCTACTATATCATGGTCTTCTAGAAGTTCCTCATCAGGGGAAGTTATGACTTCCCTCACTGGTTCTGTAGCTTTGGGAACCTCCCTTATTGCAGTATTGGGGATTATGGGTTCCTCTTCATATACCTCTTCAAGCTGGCACAGTTTAGATTTCTTGAGCATTGCATCTTCATCAAAGGTCACACCCCTGCTTATCTCAATGTGATGTTGACCTAATATATAAATTCTGAAGGCCTTGGAGACCTCACAGTATCACACAAATATTCCCTTATTTCCTGAAGGGTCCAACTTGTTTCTCTTTTCTTTAGGTATATGAATAAAACTCGATAGCAAAATATTTTGGGATGGCTTACCTCTAGCTTCTTTCCAGTGAACATATCTTACGGTGTCTTGAGACCAAGTGCACTATGGGATAATCGGTTCTACACATAAACAACTTCCATTGTTGCTTCTGCCCATAAGCACATAGGAAGATCTTGATCATGGATCATAGTATTCATAGCTTCCAGTATGGTTTTGTTCTTCCATTCAACTACACCGTTTTGTTGGGGATCTTGATCCCAACATCTTTGCATAAGTTCATGAACTCTTTTGAGGTATATTATCCTCCATTATATCACCTAAGTATCTTAATCTTCCTTACAGAAGGGTTCTCTTATCAAGGCTTTGAATTCCTTGATCTTGCTGAACACTTCAAATATATCCAGGTCTTTTATGAGAATAATCATTAATGAATGATACATAGTATACATACCCATTAATGGAGGATGATGGAATTGGGCCACATACATCTAAATGAATGAGTTCTAAGACTCCTTCTGCCTTGATGTCCCTCTTCGGAAATGGGTTCTTGATTTTCTTCCCTTGTGCACATCCATTGCATATGCCTTCATGGTCACCTTTGAGTTTTGGTAAACCTTTGACTGCTTTGCATATGTATGGTAGCACCTTGTAGTTGAAGTGAGCTAATCTTCTATGCCAAGATTCTTCAATGGTGTGGGTCATGGTAGCTTCTGAATGACCCTTTAGCTTATGCGAGCCACCTTCTTCTTTTCAATGATGATTTCTTCTTTTAAGGTTTCTCCTTTAGTATGTTTCCTTCTGCAACCTTCACTATTGCTTACTCATGTGACCTGGAGCAAGGTCAACAAAACAACAAGCAAGAATAATATCCTTCTGGTAATATAAAGCAATAGCATGGATAATCATCACAATAGCTCCTTTAGAGATATTACTTATAATTTATCTGAAGAAAAGATTAAAGGTAAGGAATACAATACGAAATGAGGTCAACACTCTCATAGTGTTGTGACCAAGCATTCTTCCATGGAAACCTGGAACTAACACACGAGGTTTCTCCTAGAGAAGGTGTTAGTTGTATCAGGCAAAGTATTTAACTCTATATGCTCACATGCTATCAAGTATAATACTTTATGATGACTGCTATCTCAATTATAGTCATCATCTTATCATGTGTACCCCTGAATCTTATTAATCTTGATTAATTAAACCTAGAGCCTTGTCATCAAGAATGAGTGCTTGCTTTTATTCCAGGTCTCCTTCACTCAAGTGAAGAGTGCTTTCTTCAACTTGTCTGTTGTACTAAGACAATACGCTATCTTGACAGAAGGTTAGGTTAGAGGATAATCTCTATGATAAACTTTTAATCCTTGTAATAATTTGATCATAGCTTTAATATGCAACACTGATCAAGATAATGTCATGAAAAATAGATGTATATCAGAATAGTCATACCTGGGTTGCATCATTCCTCTGAATGTGTTGGATCTTGAGATCCTTCTGGATCTATGGCAAGAGATCCCTTCTCCTGCAAATACTCTTTAAAGTTTAACCATTAAACATATGTAAGTACATACCTCTGATAGCATTTGTAGGTAGTGGCTCGATCTGGTAGCAACGATAATCATTGTCAACTCTTAAGAAAACTTCAAGGGTGATTGCAACTGGTTCTATGGCTGCAACTGCAACTGGTACTGCAACTGCAACTGGTTCTGAGACTGCAACTACAACTACAGCTTCAAGGTTTTATGAGGAAACCCTAATTTTTCAAACTTTGAATTTTTAAATTCTGATCCAAGGGATAGATGTGGTGGGCTGAGGCGAGTTAGCTGGCGTAGTCAGAATTTCAAAAATCCAACTTTTACCCCCTCAAACTTGATCTGCGGATTTCTGGATTGGTGCTTTTGGTTTTCTGGTACTTCTGGTACTCTAGTACTTCTGGTACTTCTTGTACTGTAGTTTTCTAGTACTTTGTGAAACTAGGGTTTCACTTTTTGGGAGATCTAGCCACTGAAAAGGTGCGCTGATGATGCCAAATTGATCCTTAGGGGAGAGTGCAACATTCTAGATAGTTTTAGGGATGAAAAGATTCACTTTTGAAAAACCCTAATTTGTAGGTACTGCAACAGTGACATTTTTCCTCTTGCGAAATATGCTTCCTTCAGCTTGGCTCTGATACCATGTTAATGTTTAAGCCATTATTATATATGTTTGCATTTCATTAGATAACAATATCATAATCCAAGATCACTGAGAAATACACAATCACAAGAGACACAACATTTATCCTCGGAAACCCTCTAGGGGAAGAAAACCCAACAAAACTTCCTTAATATAGATAGCCAATACAATGCCAAGAGATATCTATGCTAAAATAGAAATTCCTCTCCAAGATATGCGCCACTCTCTCTCTCCTTTGCCAGTAACAGATTAGAACTTGTCTCTCAAACTGAGCAAGTGAGTTATGTCCAAGTGAGGCGCTAGCCTCCTTTATTTATACAAGTCTGGCACATGTGAAGTGTCTCTTCGCTGGCAGTGCCGAATTCTCCAACTGGGTGGGTAAAACCACCTTTATTATATTTCTGGGTCTTCTTATTAACTGCTGGGGCCGACTTATTATTCTTCCTATTATAATTGTCTGTTGACCAATCTGCAAAAGGGGATTTGGTCCTATTACAATAACCAACATGATCAATCCACAATGGGGATTGATCCTATGAATAATATATCAATAATAATAAGAATACTCTTTGCAGTTACAATATTTCAACATAAACATCTCATTAATCTTTCTTTTATATCCTCTAGCTAGTTGGACCATCCAAAGTTTTCCAAGCTTGATTCTTGGAAATTGGAATCTCTCCACCAACTTAGGATCTAGATAACTATGACTAGTTCATGAATGAATTAAAATAGAAATGGGATGGTTATTTATCTAACCTTCCACTTCAATCATATGTGACTAAAACTAATATTTCTTGTTGTCCAAGGATGCATAGATATTAGGTACACTTCTTCCCATGTCCCCCACTGTTTTTGCTTGCTTCCCATTGTGAACAGTCCTCACTTTTTCACTTCTGTGAGGAAAATATTATTTGTACATATGATCTCCCTTTCAATCCACAACATTGAATAGCTGGTTAGCTTGGTATTTATCCCAATGCCTCTGCCATTCTATATCATTTAGGAGTTGTTTATTCCTGATATTTTTCCTTAAGAATGGAGGCTTAGTTCCCTTCTTCCTCTATTCCCTCTTTTTTTTCTTCTTGTCTTCCCAAGATTTTTGGTAAGTTTCTCTCCCTTTATGTGGATAAAAAAGACACTTATCCCTTCTTATAGTTTCTTCCAATGTTTTGGGATCATATTATTGTATTCTCTCACTAATAAATGATGGAATCCCACTCAAATATCTATGAATTTTAGCTTGCTCATCCTTGAAGAAGGAAACATTTTTCAACAGCTCTAAAAACCTTCTTTCATATTCATCTATGTTCATACTCCCAAGCTTGAGTTCAAAGAATTCCTTCATTTTATTATTATAGTATCTCTTAGTCAAGTATTTCCTTTGAAAATACCTCTTGAATTATCTCCAAGTCACCTTTTTCTCATCAATGTGTTGTACCTGCACATATAGGACCCGCCAAATTGATGTTTTTCCATTGAGATGATAAATAACAATTTTACCTTCTTCCTACGAAAAGTAATTATGCAACTGAAAATAGTTTATTATGTTTAGCATCCATGTATCTGCATCATCATCCTTCTTGTGTTCACCATCAAAAGTAGGAGGCTTGATTTTGTTCATTTCCTTGTGAAGTTAATCTAGTCCAAAAATCTTCTTTTGCTTATTGAAAGGAGATGGAATTGCACTACTTTGTACTCTCCTCATTTAATTCCTTGGATATTGATGGTCATTCCTACCAACACTTCTTGTTTTTTTCTTCTTATCATGGGGATTATGGCTCCTGGATCTTCTTGACTTGGTCTCTTTATCCATCTTCTTCTCTAGTCTTTCGAAGATCTCAATTATCTTTATGTTGAATTCTTCCTGCTATTCCTTGGATTTCATAAGCCTCTCATTGTCATCTTTGTAGCTCAAGACATCATTTTTCAAACTTTTTATGGTCTGTACCAAGTTCATGCTTACTTTTTTACCTTCTCCGTGTCCATTTGAATTTGCACCTTAATTACCCATATGGACATACATTCTTCTAATCTCTTCTCCATGGATGTAAACTCCCTTCATATACTCCATGATTCTAAACTTGTGCTGATCCTATTCTGATCTAAATGTTGTTAACTTTGCAACAACCAAAAAAATTTGTGAGGATAAAAAATTTAACAGATTCATGAAATTCTGTATAATTCTATTTTTATAAAGTATCATAATTATTTCTTTTGATTTCTTGAGAAGATTGGATCTTGAATCAAATTCATGCATACTACTTCTCAATTATGACCCATAATTAGCATGCTCCAGGTTTACACATGCAAAACTAAAATGTAGCACATGTACCACACATCTATATTGATTGTACATGATTTTCTGTCACACGCCAATCTCTGTTGAGCACAACTTTTGTGCCATGCACCAATAATCTGTGTGCACTGCAAGTACCATACCACATGAACCAAAGGTTTAGTGTGTTTATAATGCACACCAGCACCCTCGACAAACCATTATTCAGTTGCGCTCCCATATCCGCTGATCATGACTTTTCTGTCACATGTTGATACTCTGCGTACACTGTAAGTACTACATTACACAATGCCAAGGTTTTAATGTGTTCACACCATGAAAAACCCCAAGCACACATGATATGAATCACATTATTATTTGTGCGCTAAAAATATACACCATGCAATGCTCAAATTTTAGTTCTCTTGATCGTGCACCTATAGTCTATGCATGCCACCAATTATACATGTCGTGATGCGAAAACTTAGTGTACATATCCTGTGCACTCATATTTCTAGCACAACATCCAATTTTTAGTGCGCACACCTCTGCAACACAATTTTACCACTTAACCAAATCTACACAATGCAGTACCCAATTTGAATGTGCACACTTCTGCACCTTTATCATTTTTCACATCACTACTACTTAACACCAACAATATTTTTGACACTTAATTTTCACCTAATTTCTACTACGGATGTTCTGCAACCATAAAATTTGTTCAATTTAACACAAATATATCCAAATGCAACCTTTTCAATAATAAATGTTTGAGTACATTGCTGGTTGACATTCTTGGTACAAGTTTTCCCAAAATTCATTCACAAATTGAGAATTTTATTCCCATAATTCCGCTCAATTTGTCATGGCTTTCCTATAACTTCAATTTCGACCAATTATTTTCTGGATTTCCTTAAACAAGGATTAAAATTAAGGATACGTCATTGCTTAATCAAATTTTTCCAAATTATGCATGAATTTAACAATGGAAATTGGGCTTCTTCCCAATTCCATTCAATTACTTTAAATTTCCATTATGGACACACTATAACTTGAAATTTATCCACTTTTGGATTCAATTCTCTACTAGAATCCACTTCGGCATTATGCTAACTAGGACCATCTAGGTTCAGTGTTGTAAACTGGTCTCTGATACCACTTTGTAACATCCCCAACCACTTGTTGGGATATTCCACTTAAAAACTTTCTTGAACTATGATACCATATTTAAAACATACCCATATTGAAATCTAGGCATAAGATTTGATACCAAATTGTGATGTTTCTATTACCAACAAAAACTCAACCAAGTTACTCTCATACAACTCTAACACTCATTAGAACATAAAAATGCATTCTGCAATGCACAATTAAATACATATTGATAGCATAAATATATATGCATCATAAACAACAAAAACATTCTTATCTTATCTTTGATAGCATAAATATATATGCATCATAAACAACATGGTTCAATACATATTAAAACTTATCTTTGACTAAAGGTACACCAACTATGGGAAAACATTCCATGTTCCTCCCATATTTAGACCACCCTTCTCATCACTCTCAATAGTGGGTCACCCCCATGTTGGGGATAAACTCCACTTGGTTAAGGGTTCCTATCCAAGCTAAGTCATCTCATTCAAAAAGAAACTCAGTCAGAGGTGACTAAAATCATAAGAAAATTCGTTACAGGTGATACAATCATAGGAATTATGTCATAGGTAACAATTCATAGTGGAACCCTACAATCCCTCATTCACCACATGTCTTTCCTACCCCAGTAAGTGTGCCCCTTCACTACTCAACATTCATTCGGCTACCCCACTTCCCTTCGAGGGATTCAACAACAAGATGGAAGGGAAGTCTGAAATCCATGTCGCTGTAGTTTGGCACCTCGAGAAATTACTTCCCTACAATTCTCTGACCTAGAGATAATGCAATGTCTCATGGGCCTAAAAAACTGACTCTTCAATCTATCTCTCCAAGCAAATAAATGTGCAAGCATCTACGATAATAACAAAAAAATACTCATAATAATATTATACATGTTACATGACAGTAACAACAGGGTTCTGTGAGAAAACAATCATCTATCGATCCCCCCTCCGTGATCGCATGAATGATCGAATCCCCTGGGAAAAAGGTACTAAGTCCAAACTATTTGGATGCATGTTCCCAAATTGACACTTGTCATGTTGAGAACTGTCTTTAGTCCACACGTCCCTCTCCCTTAGACTTAAGATAAAACAATATCCATACTTTATATTCTAAAGAATATTAATATAATATTCCTTTATCCCCCTTAACTTAGCCTCCTTAACCTCAGATAGTCGATTTATACCCCCCCATACACTTTTACATGGTTGGTCTACCACACTGATCTTTTGTATCCAAGATCACCAGCCTTAAAACATAAAGATCATGCGCTAAACCAGTGCGTGTAGAGATTATCGCATGCATGGACTCTTCTTTCAATGTGCCACCCTCTCAAACTTACATAAGTGCGCACTACAACAAGAATTATATACAAAAAGTCTCTCTAGCCTCCAAAATGGCGCATTAAGTTGTTGTGTGTTAAATCCTGGATTGTGCGCCATCATGGAAGGCTCTTCCTTTAGTGCACCATTCTGATGCACTTATATTGGTGCACATTGTATACTGCAACTTGATCCTCTTTTAGTGAGACGTTCATGTGCACTTACACAGATACATACCAAATACATTAAACTACACACTATATCCTTTTAGAATTGCGCACACTCCTTTGGTGTGAAATTCTCGTGAACTGACTTAATACGTGCAATACCAAACAAAAGATCTTTTCTATCCATCTCACACACTTATATGTAAATTAAACTTACAATTATATGTACAATTTGGTTTTGAGCCTAGGGGTATTACAAATATTTGGACCACCTTTAATTTCAATAAAACCTTACTAAAATAAGAATATCAATTTTATACACGGTGATGTGGGTGTTTGTTTAAGCCCGCATAGTTCCTTATTTAACCTCCATACAAAATTTTCTTGGCCCTATTTTTCAAACCCTTCTGGTTGAACTCGAAAGATCTCTTTCTTTAATTCACCATTCAAAAAATATGAATAAACATCCAACTGATGTAGTTTCAATTAGAGTTAGTAGTCATTTCAATAATTAATCTAATGGTAATAATTTTAGATACATGTGCGAAAGTATATTCATAATCAATTCCTTCTTTCCGTGAATAAACCTTTGCAACCAATCCAGATTTATACTTGCCTATACTAGCAACAACTTTAAATTTAGACTTAAACAATGATTTTGATCCTATACATAATTTATTCTCATGCAATTTTGTTAGTTCACATGTTTCATTTTTCAAGATAGAATCACATTCTTATTTCTTGGAATCCATGCATACTTTATGGTATTTATCTTTCTCTAAACTCAAAGGATCGACTACATTCATAGGTTGAGTAATTAGTGCATAATATTTATACCTTATATGTGTTTGAGTTGGTCGTATTGATCTCATTGATGCTACACTATTTTGTGGAGTTCCTTCACGTCTTCTTCTACTTTGTGGAGTTCATTAATCTCTTCTTCTAATTTGTGTATTTCCTTCATCTATTATTGGTGTACTTTGTCTATGCATGCTTATTGAAGCTTCAACTTGAACATTTTCAACATCTTCTTCTTTGACACTTTCATCATTGTCACTAGGAAGATGCTAAACATCATGACTATCCTCTTTTAGAACTTCATCTACATGTTCATGAAATAATACATATTTTCTTGCAAAAACCTTATGAGTGTTGGGATCATACATTTAATATGTTTTGTGATTAATACAATAACCAACAAAAATGAATTTGATTTCTTTGGCACTAAGCTTTCTCCTATATTCTTTAGGAACATGAGAAAAATCTTTGCTTCCAAAAATTCTTAAACGTATTACTATTGGTTTATAGCCATAAAGTTCTTCAAAAGGAGTTTTATTCTCTAAACATTTTTTAGAACTTATATTTTTCAAATACACAATAGTATTGATTACTTCAGCCCAAAAACCATTAGAAATATTTTTACCTTTAATCATGCTCTAAGAAAATTCAACAAAATAGTATTGATTACTTCAACCAAAAAACCATTAGAATTTTTTTTACCTTTAATCATGCTCTAAGAAAATTCAACTAAAGTTGTATTTTACTCTTAGCTACTCCACTCTACTAAGGAGTATGTGGTACTATATATTTTTGTTGAATTCCATGGTTTTTTTCAATATTTTATGAAGTCTCATGATGTGTACTCTATGCCTTGATCTGATCTGAGGATTTTGATGTACCTTCCTATTTTCTTTTCAACCATGTTCTTAAATTCTTTAAAATATTCAAACATGTCATTTTTATTTATGATAAAATAAATCCAAGTGTATATAGTTCAATCATCAATGAAAATAAGTAAATAATATGCTCCCCCAAGTGACGTAGTTTGCATAGGACCACATACATTAGTGTGCACTAGTTCAAAAATTTCTCGTTTCCTTTGACCTGTATGTGTAGGAAAATCTTCCCTACACTATTTTCCTAGTGCACATCCCTCACATTATACATGCTAATTCTTAAGAATTGGAAGACCCTTCACCATTTCCTTATTTTGAAGTAACATAAGATCATTATTATTTATATGTCCATACCTTTGATGCCATAATTCTTCCTTTGACATAATTGTTGATGCTAATTCTTGATGATTCTTCCTTGTGAAATTAATATTGTACAATCCTCCAACTATGACTCTTGATGCCACAACTTTGTAGAAATCTTATATGTCCTTCACAGAACATCATTCCTTAATAAATTCAACTTTTAAATATTTATTTGCAATAGTCTAAATTGAAATTATATTTTTCTTTGTTCCTAGAACATACATTACATTTTGGATTTCTTTCTCCTGACCATTAAGAAAAGTCACACATATATCTCCATAACCTTTAAATTCATGTGATTTATCATCTCCTAGGTAGATATTAGAACCATTGATGGTTTCATGATAAGTTTCAAACCCATCCCTATTGAAAGACATATGAATAGAAGAACCAAAATTTATAAATCATCCATTCAAATCATCTATTATTGATGATAAAGTTGCATATGAAATAAACAACTCAAGTTTTTTGAAAGCATCACTTACTTTGACATATTTCTCATCAAAATTTCCTATATACATTCTATATTGGGACTTATAAAAAATCATCTTCTTATAGTCCTTATAAAAGTGACCAAAATTACCACAATAGAAGCATCCATCATTCCTCTTTATATGGTGTCTCTTCTTGGTGGTGCCATGTATGGCTCTCATTTTGCATGTGACTTACCTCCTATGTTCCTCTCCCATGGATTTTCTTTGTATGGATATTTCTCTTTGGTTAACAATGCCAAATATGAACTCAAAGACCTGTAGTTAATATTATTTCTAAGTTCTTCCTTTTGCAAAATAATACCTATCAATTCATCAAAATAAGGTGAGATAGACATGATAAACAATACCTTTTCCATGATTTATCGTTTCTCTCAATAATAATCTGTGTTTGTGGGGGTTGTAGGTTTGTCTTAATATACATATACAATCATCCAAACATTGTATCCTTCCATCAATGTAATACCCTAGTTTTGAGTCCCCATATTAGTAATGCATTTTGTTTATTTGATAAAAGGATGGAGTGCCTAAACAATTGAAAAGGGTCTGAGTGCCTAGGAAATGTAATAATTTGATCATTATTAATAATAAAATACATCATTGATTTTCATATTGACAAGAACAAGAGCTATAGGGCACTATGATTCCACGAGAGAGAGGGAAAGCTGAAGGGATAAGCCTTTATATTTTTTAAATTATTTTTATTTTACCCACCTTGGAATTTTGGAGAGAAAGAGGGGGTTACGTAAGTGTCTTGGGGGAAGGACTCATTATGATATTGATATTTAAACCCCATTTTTTAATGACTTAGGGATTGGCCATTCATTCTCACTGAAATCGTTTTTGGAGTCATTTCTCTCTAATACACGCTTCTACTCATTCTTGTTTTGCATGGGGAAGGAAAGATGAATTGCTTAAGGAAAAAAACCATGGTTGGTTGTCTATAATTAATTTTTTATTATTTCAAAATGGGAGGGATGCCTATGGGCATGCGGATAATGGTAGTTGAGAGAGAATTGTCCATAGTTGAGAATATTGAGAGTTTCCAACATTGATATTTCCCGACGAGAAGCACTGGAGAACTAGAAAGAGGTGGACAACCCGAGGGATTGTGTGGTGGTGAAGGAGGTTCATGTTTTTGTGTGGTGTAGGATGAGGGGAGAGAGAGATGATAAACTGGATTTTTTTGTGTTTGAGAAATCCATGAGACCTTTATTGTTAACTCATTTGGAAAAATGAATGTTGGTTTGAGATCTATCCTTGTGGATTCATAACCCTCGCTTAGTCCTGACCTCCTATTCATACATGGAACAACAATGTCTAAGGTTCAGTGGAACTTCCTTAGTCTACAACGAGTTTGTGATAGGATTTATTAAAGATAAATTTTCTCTATGATGTGTTTTCTTGTATATTTATATTCCTATTTGTATTAATTATTATCTTTGGTATATGACGTGTTTATGCTATGTTTTTCTTGTTGGTTATTGTTGTGCATTTCATATGGATCATTTCTTTTATGGTATCATGAATCTTGATTATTGCATGTTCTTATTTCATTTTTCTTTATTAATTAACTGGTTTCAGAATATCGAATCAGCCCAAGTTGACACGTATCCGAATAGTGGGTACATTTCATATTAGAGCATAGAGAAAATAGTTTTGGGTTTTATTGATCTAGGTACGTTACAATCAATGTTTCCATCATAACCTTTCAATTCACATAGTTTTTCCCATCTAAATTAGTTGATTCATTTAGGTAAGAATCAACTAGTGTATTTTCCATATTAAACACAATAAAACATAATTCCCACAATTCCTAAATGAATCAATCAACAAACTTCTTAAAAAATTCTTAATTACCTTCAACTCTTTACTTTCTTGTTTTTCTCACTTCCCTGCAACGATTTGAATCACAAAAAACTATGTCTTTCTTCCACATGTCTTTCGTAGATAGTTTCCTCTTTACATCGACTTCCCGACTCTTCTATGTCTAGTGGAACCTTTATGGCAACCTCTTCAAATCAATTTACAGTATAACACATTGTAGCTATTTTTAGGGATTCTCCTCATGGCCACACGACTCTTCAACAATCACATATTCTTAATGGCGATGAATCTCTTACTCTGTAGCATTATCCTTTCAACATGGTGACTTCTTTGAACTGCAATGATCTTCCATGTGGGAAATACACAAATTTAACCCTCACGTTTACTCACAAAGAGGACACAAACCTTTCTTTGATAGATATAAACAAACTAATGCAGAAGTGAGATGAATTATCACACAGAAAAGTTAACTATTTTCTTGAAACAAGTTACATTTATAGAGGAATCATTTGATTCGACATATTCCTAAAATTATGGTGGATATGAAATATATAAAATAGTAATACTTTGTCAAATGAAATTGGATTTCTTTACCAAATTGACACTTATTCATTTGTAAATTTATTGTAATTGTTTGTATTAACCTTACAAATAGTTACAGTATGAGGTATTTTGGATTTCATTATTTTCATGATGCACCATGATGCACTCCTTAGTGTGTAGATTTCCCTAGAAAGAGAAGGTTTGAAACATGGAGTAATGTTAATATCAATTTTTATGGTGGGAAAAAATATTGTTTCACATAATTATGGTTGTTTTTGTTTAGACATGTAAATTAATATGGTACCTAATTTCTTTCTTATGTACTTTAGTAGCTTATAGGAGATTGGACATGAATGTGGATTTAAACTTGTCATATTTTTTGTATAAGCATGGGATCTCTAGAGCATGTTGGCAACAAGCAACTTTAAATGCTCCACATTTCACTTACGGTTGGGATATGTTTACCATGACTTTGATTCTATGAAGTCATTAAGTTTCCGGGTATAATCATATGAAACATGTGCAATGTAAAATGGTATTGAAACAAAGTGAGATGAAAAACACTTTGATACTTGAAATGATTAATAAGCATATTTAAATATATATGTAATTATTAATGTGTTTTATATACATATTTAAATATATTTGTAATTATTATTTTTTTTAATATATTTGTTATTTTTTATTTTGATATGTAATTATTTTGTAGATTAAGATAATTGATGTGTAATTTTTTTGTGCTCAACATGAAGTTGATAAGTAACATTTAAAAATAATATTAATAACTAAAAAAATATTTTTGAGTGGAGAAGCTTTTTCTATAGCTCAGTATGAGGAAGATGTGCAATTCCTTCCATACTCAACATAGACTTGATACATAGTATTGGAAACAAAATTCATAATATTAAATGTTTCAATGACCATATATATATAATAATAATAATAATAATAATAATAATGGAAAGAAAAATATTTCTTATTATAGATGCTTTATACATAGTGATATAAGGGAGATGCTTAATTCCTTATTACATAGAGTTAAAAAATATCATATAAAAATAAAATATCAATAGCAAAAAATATTCAATATCATCTCTATCAATTAAAAGTAAAAAAAATCTTATGATTAAATTTTTATGATTAAATTCCTTTGAAAATATGAAAATTACATGTATATTCATCTTTTTCTCTTTAAATTTTTATAATTTACCCATAACCTCTTTGTTATAATTAATCTTCTTTTCTTTTGATTTAAAATCATTCATTTTTTCTTATTTTTCATTTTTATTTTCTAATTTTACTGTTTTCGTTGGTTTTGTACCACTTTCTTCACTATTTCTTTTCACATGTGATTTTTTCTTTATTAAAGCTCACCTCCTCAACGCATTTCTCTCTCCAACAACTCAAACTTTTCTTTGAAAACGTTCAAATATGGTGTCTAAGTTTAACCAACTTCCCATGTGACGATCAAATTAATGATTTTACATAAAGCACTAACTACTAATACTTGCACATGCATGCATAGTCTTAGAGTTAATCGTCTTCTCCTTCATATTAATTTTTAGAATGCAGAAATTACAACTCTGGAGAGTTTGTGATTCCCTTACATGTTCTTGGTCAACTCCTTCCTCACTCTACTCAATTTACTTTGTTCTTTCTCTTTTACTACTGATTACAACTATTTATTTCTATGACAATTAACAATTCCGATTTCCTCTTTGTTTCTCTGTGTTTTTCGACTGTCTTTTCAATTAACAATTCCGATTTGTGCACATCACTTCAGGAACGAGCTTCTATAGTGTTCATTTTTAGTTGACTTCTTTCTCGCCATAATCTGTTTATGTTGTTCGACGTGCTCACTCTCAGGCTGCATGTCTAATTTTGTATCATCTATTACGTACTAGAAGGATCAAATAATCTAGCACCACCGCTCATCCTACCAAATTCTCGCACAAAAGTTCTTGGTACACCTCCAATGCCTATTTTCCTTGAGCCTAGCACAGGGGAAACCCTTGGCCCATTGGTTGTTTGAGCATAGGGAGATCTTGTTCCTAGTGTGTTTAATGGGTACATAGTTCAATAATAGAAAACCAGGTAATTGGAAAAATCCAAATTAACACTCAAAACATAATATTATAACTACAAACCCAATAAAACAACTTACATGGAGGATTCCACCTCCATGATTGGGAAGGGGATTTGTATTTGGATCAGGCGATCAAGTTTCTTTACATGTATTGGTGGAAGGATTTGTTGTTTGATCTCTAATATGGCCTAACCCTTGTCCAAATAAAGGAACAAAAGGATTGGAGCCCAAGTCATTCCCACTATCGCCTCCCATTGTTGTTGCTTTGAGAAACAACCCTTAAAATGTTTGATACATACGACTAAGCATATTAACGATTTCCAAAAATGATTTAATGTTTCTCATGGCCTCTAGCATGATTTCGGGATTCCTTACTGCATCCAAATCTTTCTTGTCTAAGAGTGCCATGATCATTGAGTATATCTGCAAGATTTGGGTTCGTCTCAATTATTTCCCATACTTGTGGATTACTCATAATCAAGTTTGTGGATTACTCATAATCAAGTTTCGCATCAAATCATAATTGTTCATAAGGTTATGAAAGGAAGGCATGTTCATCGTTTCTCAAATAATGTTGGTTTTCTAATCTTGAACCTGTTGGAACTCAGGAAGTATTACACAAAAAAAGCCTGTCGTATTGTTCCCACCTATCTCATCTCCACCCAATCCCTTTCCGTGAAGTACAAGGAAGAGTAAGCTTCTTAGAGTCCATGCACTGAATCCTCCATTGTTTTTAGATGGTACTCCTTGCACATGTGTTGTTGGCATTAACTTGTGTTACCCATTAACTAATCTCTTATGGTGGAAAATACTGCTAAGTGCTAATCCATAAGCAATTAATGGTTCTTAAGGATCTAAATTTAACTAAAGACTAAAGTTCCATTATAGTTAAGACTCCAAGAACCAATAATAAGAATCATGTAAGCTATCATAATCACAATATAAATAGGAGAGTTGAAACCTCACATTCCCCTATCCAAAATGAAGCATGGTTCATTATAATGGCAATCACAACATGTTACAAGGATTTTTTAATCCAAAATCAACACATAAAATATGAGTGCACAATAAATCCTCACATGAAATGAAAATATACCTCAAATTATCCATTAATCTTGCCAAAATATTTAACAAAGTATCCCAAGATTAGAGCTCCTAAATACCCAAATTCTTCACCCTTTACAATGGAGAGTGAGAACAGTTCATTATAGAGTGAGTCTCTTTTCTTATACAATAAAATATTACTATTTCTAACTAATTCCATGGAAAGTCAAATAAATATTATAATAATGAATTAATTAAATCTCTCTTCAATCCAATGTTCACCATGTTACAACATATGAACATTAGCCTCTCTAAAACAATTTTCCCACATCCAAAAACAGAGTAGTATGCACCAAATAATGCTTATGAAGGGGACACACCACCAAAAATAAGAATCAATTTGATTCAAATGCCAAGTGTCCACATGGAATGTTCCCTCGAAGAATGTGCATTCATGAAACCACTCCACAAGTGTGAATTCCAAGGAACCCAACTCCATGGATGAATGTGAAAGATGCCAAGAGGATGGAGAATCCACAACAAAGTATGTGATCAATTATTAGCCTCTCCTTGACTTACCTTTTATTTCCTAGCCTTGCCTTTCCTTTTCCTTACCTTGCGTTCCCTTACTTTGCCCTACCTTACCTCATCTTTCCTTGCCTTGCCTTGCGTTTCCATTCCATTACATACCTTTCCTTGACATATCATGACATTCCTTTCCATGACATGCTTTTCCTTGCCTTGACTTTTCATGCCATGCCTTCCCTCGCCTTGCCTTATCATGCCTTTCCATAACTAAACCTATACTTATACCTAGAATTTTCTTTATCATGCATTTTCATCCCTTGCCTTGCCATGCATTGCATTGCCTTTCCTTTCCTTGTCATACATATACCTACACCTATATCTAGGCCTTTCCTTTCCATGCTTTCCCATGCCTTTCCTTGCCTTTTCCATGTCTGGCCTTTCCTTTCCTTCCATTTCCCCGCCTTGCCTTGACTTGCCTTGCCTTGCATTTCCATATTTTTCCTTGCCTTTCCATGCCATGCATTTCATTTCCTTGCCATGTCATGCCATGTTATGCCATGTATTTCCATGAGATTTCATGGCATGCATTTCCTTCACATGCCATGCCTTTCCATAACTTTCCTTGCCATTTCATACATTGTCATGCCTTGAATTTCGATGCCATGTATTTCCTTTCCATGCCATGAAATTCATTTCCTTGTCATGCCATGCATTTCATTGCCTTGACATTCCATGGCATTCCTTATCATTCTATGCCATGGCATGGTTTTCCTTTCCATGCCATGCCATGCATTTCCAAGCCTTGTCTTTCCTTTCCCTGCCATGATTTTCCATGCCATGACATGGCATGCCATGCCTTGCCTTGCCATGCCATTTCATGCTATGTGATTATGTTCATTGACCTGCCATGCCATGCCATGCCATGCCTTGTCTTTCCATGCCATGATTTCCCTTTCCATGTCATGCCTTGCCTTTCCATGCCATGCCTTGCATTGTGTGACCTTCAATCCTCACCACTCACCATCACTAGGGGTGAAGCTGTTCATTTTTACTTTCACATAAATGCACACCTCCCACCACCTACATACCCTTCCAATATAAGACATGTGTCTTTACTCTCCAAATTGTAGATACTAGGCATTGATTCCATTCAATATCTTTCCACATCCACCACACAGCCTCACATTGACTAAAAATGTTTATTTATATATTCACAAATACACATATCTCAATCACACCACTCCCACCCCTTACATAACCTTCTTATATAAGACACATGTCGTCACTCTTCTAATTCATGGATATTAAACACTAGTTAAACTCAATGTGGATAGTGTTGGTTCCACTCATAATATGGATTGCCACCTCCATTAGCTATGAAGTATGAGCCTCATGAAAGTGGTTGGGGCATTGGTAAGGGTGAAGGGCTTAAATTTCCACTCAAAAAGACCAAATTTGGTCTTGAAAGTTGTTTTCCAAACATCATCTGCATTCATTCGAACATGATGGTAGCCGTATGTTAAATCCAATTTAGTAAACCAATTAGCTCTGTGGAGTGTGTCGAGTAACTCCTCAATCCGGGGTAGGGGGTAACGGTTTTTTACTATGGATTTGTTCAAGGCCCGATAATCGGTGACAAGGTGCATTTTTTAAGTATCTCATTTGGGGATGTTAAATGCGACACAAGCACATGGAGAAGGTGATAATTGGATGTGGCCAGAGTTGATGAGTTTGGTCAATTATCTTTCCATTTCCTCTGTTTCTGATGGGGCCAACCAGTATGTAGGGGCATTGAGTAATTCAAATCTGGGGATGAGGTGAATGGAATGGTCAATGTGTCAGGAGGGGGGGAGTCCCGCTAGATATTGAAACACATCTGCAAACTCTTGGAGGAGGGGAGTCATTGTTTCAGGAATAGGGTGAGTGGTATTGTTTGGTGTTATGGGCCGCACCCGATAGAGAGAGACACATTGGTTTAAATGTACACGCGTGATTTTTTCTTTGGTAGCAGGGGGTTTGGGTGTTCTTGCACTTAATATATATGTGTAGCCTTCTTTGGTAAGTTTGTACTGGCCAGATTTCTCCATATAGATAACATTTATTTGGGTTTATTATGGTATCCCTAGTAGCAAATATGAACAATACAAGGGGGAAACATCACAAAGGACAATATCTTTGAATTCACCAATGGAAAAAGTGACTAGACAATGTTAAGAAACTAAGAGGCGGGGGCCATCCTTCTGGACCCATCCGAGTTGATAAGGTTGTGGGTGGGGAGTAGTAATTAGTTTAGGGTGGTTGGAAAGGTCTCGAGACACCAAATTATTTTGGTTTCCGTTGTCCATAATCAATAAAGATAAGTAGTTTTAAATTTGGCAGTTATGAGTGAAGAGGGGTTGGGTGGAGGAGTTCGAATCTTCATTGGTCATTAGGATCGGCGAGGGATCTACTTTTATGGTATTGACCAGGGGAAAATCTTTGGTATCTTTCACTTGGGCGGGGGGGGCTAATGAGCTCAGTCAGTAGTGTTTTTTTGGTCTTTATATTTTGGAGGATTCGACAATCTGAAGAATTGTGTGAGGTAGTCTTGTGGAATGAGCACCAGGGTGTCCTTTTATTTGTATGATGTATGGTATTTTGAGCTCGAGGAGGTGGAAAGAAGGCTGAAGGATTGGAGATGGATGGTTGAGAGGTAGAGGGGTTGGTGTAGGGGTGGGAATGAGGCTCATACGACCTCTAGGAGAAACGTTCCTTTCTATAGCCAAAGCTCTCTGAAATACTTTGTCTAAACTTGGATTTTGAAACATCTCTACTTCTCTATGGAACTAAATCAATAAAACAACAACAAAATTCAATATGAGTACCTCTTTCGGATCTGCAATATGCAGTAACAGGTTCATCTTACAGAAGAATTCTATGTAGCCTTGCACTCCTTTGGAAGGCAGTTATCGTAGCTAGTGCAGTTTGATCCAAAAATATTGCACATATCCGGGTGGGTAGAAGTGGTTTCTAAATGCCTCAAAAATTCGATCCCAAGCTCTAATGGGTTTGGAAGTAGAGGATTCTGGTGCATCCCCAATCTCTATCACGAATGTGGTATTCTCTTGCTCTGTATCCCACCAGGTTTGTGCAAGTCCTTCTAATTGCAAGGCTGCAATCTAGAGATTGCTATCCTCGGTAAGGCATGGACATGTATTAAAATAGGTGGAGAGGCTAAGGATCCAGGAATCCACAACTTATCCATTGGTTTGACCAGGAAATTTGGGTAGTTGGATTCAAGTGTCCAATTGGAAGGGGTCTGGATTGTTTTGTTGTTGCATTCTGAGAAACCCATTGAGGATGAAGGAAAGATCTTGGACAAGGTTTGAAGTGTTGGAATATAAGTCTATTGCCAAGGGATATTTTTTGGGAGTCATTTTGAACATAGGACGCAAAATAGAGGATCACACTCTGTTGTGTGAAAAGAGTGCGCAAAACCCTGGGGCAAAGGAGCTGAGCTAGTATAGAGGGAGAGATCTGTATTGTTTTAGATATGTTAAACTCCTCTCGGTTGTAGTGGATATCTATGCACCCTTGGGGATATGATATATGTTTATCCTCTTGCATGAATAAGTAAACTGTGAAATGGGTGAAATCTGTACTATTTCATGAAGACCCCCCAAAACATTTTTATCAATCTTCAAGATCAAAAGATTTTCCATGGATGTTGAGGCTTAGATACAAACTGATCTGTCAAGGAAGGATATATGATAGGGAAGGTGACCAAACAAGCCATTTTCCTGCAGTTTACCAAAATCTCAATAGGGGGACAACTCTAACCAGGGGCACATCATTTGTTTTGGGTGGTCCAGTGATGGAGATCTAGTGCCAGGATGATATGAGAGTAGCCAAGAGGATGGGGATATCTCAGTGCGAGTCCTAGGGATCACAAGGAGAAGCTCAGTAAAACCATAGAGGAGGGCATACCTCCTTCATCCCGATAATGAGAAAACCAACAAGGGCGCAAAACCCAATTTTGTGCACCCTTTTGTTTGCTTCAAAAAAAATTGCTGAAATGGATTTTCCCCTGAGAAATTGGTTAGCTAACAGATTGAGCTTTCTCTCAGGTGTGGAAGCATGTCAAATGAAGAATCCATGATGAAACCATTAAGAGAGGCGCACTGGCTAACCCTGAAAATTCCCAAAAAATGAAAATGCAGTAAAAACGTGAAGTAAAACTCAGACAACAAAACCCATCTGACACAATCGCTTCAGGAAAAGAGAAGAGTGTTTTATTTGAGCCCCAATTCACCTTATATACTCACGAAACCATTTATTTACATATGCATATTTAAATAGCATAAAAAATGTGAAGTGGGTTGAGCCTAGTTGGTTGAAGTGTGCGCCCCAAGCGGGCGTTCCCCTAGGTGGCCTCCTTGGCCAAGGCAGGGCCTTGGATAATTTCAATTTTTTATTTGACTGCAAATTTTTGAAATAATCTTCAATTGTCTATCCTTGCCATCCTCTCTAATCCTTTCCACATTTTATATTTCCTTCCAATATTTGGTAGAAAATGCATGAGAGATTAACAAATGACTAATGGTTTCCTCATTCTCCTTGCATAGGGGACACTTATTAGTCCCCTACCTATTCATATTATATAATACTTACCATGTGACGGATTTGTTCATTTTATCCAGCCACATAACTATTATATATTTAAGAGGGGATAAAATCCTCGAAAGTGGTTTCCACCACCATTGGATTTCCTTGAGCCTTTCATTTTCACACATTGTCTTATAACAATTGTCTTGGGAATTCCATATAATCAACCTATTTCTTTCAAATAAATGTCAACTATGTTAGATTCCTTATGAAAGAGCTTTACTAGAATAAAATGGGAAGCTTTGTGAATCTCTTCAACCGCTACCGTGATAGAATCATGTTGCTTGTTTGTTCTGGGTAGTTTAGTGATAAAATACATTGTTATGACTTCCCACTTCCAGTCAGGAATGGAAATTGATGTAGTAAATTTGTTGGGTGTCTATGATCAACCTTGACATTCTGACATGATAAACACTTGGCAAAAAACTCAACAACTTATTTCTTCATGCCTGGTCAATAATATTGGCTCTTAACAACTGCAATAGTTTTCTAGTAACCTGGATTTCCATCATAAAGAACATTATGGATTTCTCCTAATATCACATTTTTCAATTCTCGAGAATTTGGCACATAAATTATTTTCTATCTTGTAGTCTTCAACTTTATGCTATAAATTACCTTGCTGAAGTTTTTCCTTTACATCCATGTATTTATGATCTTCTTTTACTTCCTATATAATTCTATCTTTCAAATATAATCGGTACATGACAATGGTTGTAGCATGCATATCATGCACCCTCTTATTGAGTGCATCAACCACATTGTTCTCTTTACCTTTTATATGTCTTATATCAAAATCATGTTCACTGAGAAAATATAGCCACCTTCTTTGTCTAGAATTCAAAGTTGTTTGCCCAAACAAGTATTTCAGACCACTATGGTCTGTCCTCAACTCAAATATTTTTCCCATGATATAGTGCATCCACATATTCAATGAATGCACTATGGCTACTAATTCGAAATCATGAGTAGCATAGTGTCTTTCACGATCCTTCAATTTCCTCGATTCATAGCACACCACATACCCATTTTGACTGAGGATTCCACCAATTCCTTCTTTTCATGCATTGATAGATACAATAGAATATTCATTTGGAACAACAATCCTCAATATTGGAGCACTTGTTAATAAATGATTCAATTATTGGAAATTCCTTTCACAATATGCTGTACATTCAAACTTCACACCCTTCTTCTACAAAGAAGTAATTGGATGTGCAATATTTAAGAATCCTTCAATAAATATCCTATAGTAACCTGGAAGGCCAATTTAAGGTGGTTGGAAAGGTATTGAGAGACCAAATTATTCTGGCTTCCATTGTCCATAATCAGTAAAGACAAGTAGTTTTTAATTTGGCAGTTATGAGTGAAGAGGGGTTGGGTGGAGGAGTTCGAATCTTCATTGGTCATTAGGATCAGGGAGGGATCTACTTTTGTGGTATTAACCAGGGGAACTTCTTTGGTATCTTTCACTTGGGCGAGGGTAATGATCTTAGTCAGTAGGGTTTTGTTGTTCTTTATATTTTGGAGGATTCGACAATCTGAATAATTGTGTGAGGTAGTCTTGTGGAATGAGCACCAGGGTGTCCTTGTATTTGAATGAGGTATGGTATTTCAAGCCTGAGGAGGTGGAAAGAGGGCTGAAGGATTGGAGATGGATGGTTGAGAGGTAGAGGGTTTGGTGTAGGGGAAGGACTGAGGCTTGTACGACCTCTAGGATCAACTTTCCTTTCTATAGAGAAAGCTCTCTAAAATACTTTGTCTAAACTTTGATTTTGAAACAACTCTACTTCTCTACAGAACTGAATCAATAAACCAACAACAAAATTCAATATAAGTACCTCTTTCGGATCTGCAATATGCACTAAGAGTTTCATCTTACAGAAGAAGTCTATGTAGCCTTGCACTCCTTTGGAAGGGAGTTATCATAGCTAGTGCCATTTGATCCACAAATATTGCACATATCCGGGTGGGTAGAAGAGGTTTCTGAATGCCTCATAAAGTTGATCCCAATATCTAATGGGTTTGGAAGTAGAGGATTCTAGTGCATCCCCAATCTCTATCATGAATGTGGTATTCACTTGCTCTGTATCCCACCAGGTTTGTGCAAGTCCTTCTAATTACAAGGCTGCAATCTAGTGATTGCTATCCTCGGCAAGAAATGGACATGTATTAAAATAGGTCGATAGGCTATGGATCCAGGAATCAACAACTTATCCATTGGTTTGACCAACAAATTTGGGTAGTTGGATTCGAGTGTCCAACTAGAAGTGGTCTGGATTGTTTTGTTGTTGCATTCTGAGCAACTCATTGAGGATGAAGGAAAGATATTGGACATTGTTTGAAGTTTTGGAATCTAATTCTACTGCCAAGGTATATTTTCGTGGATTCATTTTGAGCAGAGAACGCAAAATAGAGGATCACACTCTGTTGTGTGAACGGAGTGCGCAAAACCCTGGAGCAAAGGAGATGGGCTAGTCTAGAGGGAGAGATCTGTATTTTTTTAGATCTGTAAAACTCATCTTAGTTGTAGTGGATATCTATGTGTTGTTGGGGCTATGATATATGTTTATCCTCTTGCATGAATAAGTAAACCGTGAAATGGGTGAAATCTGTACTATTTCATGAAAACCCCCCAAAACATTTGGCTCAATCTTCAAGATCAAAATATTTTCCATGGATGTTGAGGCTCAGATACAAATTGATCTGTCAATGAGGGATATATGATAGGGAAGGTGACCAAACAAGCCATTTTCCGACAGTTTACCAAAAACTCAACAGGGGCGCAACTCTAAGCAGGGGCACATCATTAGTTTTGGGTGGTCCAGTGATGGAGATCTAGTGTCGAGATGATATGAGAGTAGCCAAGAGGATGGGGATATCTCAGTGAAAATCCCAGGGATCAGAAGGAGAATCTCAGTGAAACCATAGAGGAGGGCATACCTCCTTCATCCTAATAATGAGAAAACCAACAAGGGTGCAAAACCCAGGTTGGTGCACCCTCTTGTTTGCTTCAGAAAAAATTGTTGAAATGGATTTTCCCCTAAGAGATTGATTAGCTAACATATTGATCTTTCTCTCAGGTGTGGAAGCATGTCAAACAAAGAATCCATGATGCAACCATGAAGAGAGGTGCACTGGCTAACCCTGAAAACGCCTAAAAAATGAAGATGCAGTAAAACTGTGAAGTAAAACTCAGACAACAAAAACCATATGAGACAATCGCTTCAGGAAAAGAGAAGAGTGGTTTATTTGAGCCCCGGTTCACCTTATATACTCATGGAACCATTTATTTACATATGCATATTTAAATAGCATAAAAAATGTGAAGTGGGTCGAGCCTAGTTGGCTGAAGTGTGTGCCCCAGGTGGGCGTTCCCCTAGGTGGCCTCCATGGTCGAGGTAGGGCCTTGGATAATTTCAATTTTTTCTTTGATTGACAAGTTTTGAAATAATATTCAATTGTCTATCCTTAATAGCCTTCTGTAATCCTTTCCACATTTTATATTTCCTTCCAATCTTTGGTAGAATATGCATGAGAGATTAACAAATGACTAATGGTTTCCTCATTCTCCTTGCATAGGGGACACTTATTAGTCCGCTACCTATTCATATTCTATAATACTTCCCATGTGATGGATTTGTTCATTTTATCCAATCACATAACTATTCTAGATTTAAGAGGGGATCAAATCTTCGAAAGTGGTTTCCACCACCATTGGATTTCCTTGAGCCTTTCATTTTCACACATTGTCTTATAACAATTGTGCTGGGAATTCCATATAATCGAACTATTTCTTTCAAATAAATGTCAACTATGTTAGATTCCTTGTGAGAGAGCTTTACTAGAATAAAAGGGGAAGCTTTGGAAATCTCTTCAACCGCTACCATGATAGAATCATGTTGCTTGTTTGTTCTGGGTAGTTTAGTGATAAAATACATTGTTACGGCTTCCCACTTCCAGTCAGGAATGGGAAATTGATGTAGTAAATTAGTTGGGTGTCTATGCTCAACCTTGACATTTTGACATGATAAACATTTGGCAATAAAATAGACAACTTATTTCTTCATGCCTGGCCAATAATATTGGCCCTTAACAACTACAATAGTTTTCTAGTAACCTCGGTTTCCATCGTTAAGAACATTATGGATTTCTCCTAATATCATATTTATCAATTCCTGAGAATTTGGCACATAAATTATGCCTATGTACTTGAGAGTTTCATTATTTTCTAGCTTGTAGTCTTCAACTTTATGCTATAAATTACCTTGCTAAAGTTTTTCCTTTACATCCATGTATTTATGATCTTCTTTTACTGCCTCTAGAATTCTATCTTTAAAATATAATCGGTACATGCCAATGGTTGTAGCATGCATATCATGCACCCTCCTATTGATTTCATCAACCACATTGTTCTCTTTACCTTTGATATGTCTTATATCAAAATCATGTTCACTGAGAAAATATAGCCACCTTCTTTGTCTAGAATTCAAAGTTGTTTGTCCAAACAAGTATTTCAGACCACTATGGTCTGTCCTCAACTCAAATATTTTCCGCATGAGATAGTGCATCCACATATTCAATGAATGCACTATGGATGCTAATTCCAAATCATGAGTAGCATAGTGTCTTTCATGATCCTTCAATTTCCTCGATTCATAGCACACCACATACCCATTTTGACTGAAGATTCCACCAATTCCTTCTTTTTATGCATTGATAGATACAATAGAATATTCATTTGGATCAACAATCCCCAGTATTGGAGCACTTGTTAATAAATGGTTCAATTATTGGAAATTCCTTTCACAATATGTTGTACATTCAAACTTCACACCCTTCTTCTACAAAGAAGTAATTGGATGTGCAATATTTAAGAATCCTTCAATAAATATCCTGTAGTAACCTGGAAGGCCCATGAATGATATCACCTATGAGACATTCCTTGGTCTTCTCCATCCTTCAACGACCCTTATCGTTTCTAGATCTACTGATATTCCTTCCTCTGAAATGATATGGACCAAATAATGATTTTTCTACTGGTAAAATGAACACTTGCTCATTTTGGAATACAACTGATACTCCCTCAATACTTGTAACACTATTCTCAAGTGTTTCTCATTTTCTACCTCTAACTTAGAATATATAATAATTTCATCCAAAAATACAATGACAAACTTGTGCAAGTAATTTCTGAATATACCATTCAGGAGATACATGAAGACAACTAGTGCATTTGTTAACCCAAATGGCACCATTGTGAACTCATAATGACCATAGATGGTTCTAAAAGAAGTCTTACTGATGTATTCTTCTTTATTTCTTACGTGATGATAGCCTTATGTGAGATCAATCTTGGAGAATATTTTAATATCTTTCAGCTGATAAAAAAGGTCATCCATCCTTGGAAAAAGATGCTTGTTCTTCCTAGTTACCTTCTTCAATTTTCTAAATTCTATACAAAGTCTTAACATTCCATCTTTTTTATTCACTAATAATACCAGGGAACCCCAAGTTGACACACTTGGGCATATATACCCCTTATTTATAATTGCTTCAAGTTGCATTTGCAATTCTTTCAATTCAGGTGTACTCATCTTGTAAGGAGTCTTATATATGAGAGTTACTCCTGGCATTAGATTGAGGGAGAAGTCAATATCTCTCTTGGGTGGATATCCTGGTATTTTCTTTAATACATCCCCAAAATCCTTTAGGACTGCATAATATTCAATATTTGACAACTTATCCTTGGGTGTCTCTTCCATTTGCACGACAAATTTTTGGCACCCTTTCCTATAACATTTCTTCAGCTACAAGGCCAAAATTTCTAGGACGATCACTGCTTTGGGAATTACTTATACTATCGTTAAGTTTTCTTCCTCATCCAAGCAAGTAAATGCCTTATTATAATAGTCTAGGACAACATGATGTTGGTCCAATCAATCAATACCAATTATAATGTTATAGGAACCTAAAGGTATGATATTCAAATCTGCATTGGTTTTCAGTCCATTCATGTTCAATGGACATGATTTAACCATCTCATTAATCTTTATTTTAGCTCCTCTAGATAGCTGGACCATCAAAATTTTTCCAATCTTGATTCTTGGAAAATGGAATCTATCCACCAGCTTAGGATCTAGATAACTATGAGTAGTTCATGAATGAATTAAAATAGCAATCGACTGATTATTTATCTAACCTTACACTTCAATCATATGTGACTGAAACTCATATTTATTGTTCTCCAAGGATGCATAGATATTAGGTACACTTCTAACCATGTCCCCCACTGCTTCAACTTGCTACCCATTGTGAATAGTCCTCACTTTTTCACTTCTCCGAGGGAAATATTCTTTGTACATATGATCTCCCTTACAATCCACAACATTGAATAGGTGGTTTCCTTGGTATTTATCCCAATGCCTCTGCCATTATATATTATTGAGGAGTTGTTTGTTCCTAATAGTTTTTCCTTAAGAATGGAGTCTTAGTTCCCTTCTTCCTCTATTCCATCTTTCTTTTCTTTTTGTCTTCCCAAGATTTTTGGTAAGTTTCTCTCCATTTATGTTGATAAAAAAGATGCTTATCCCTTCTTATAGTTTCTTCCAATGTTTTGGGATCATCTTATTGTATTCTCTCACTAATAAATGATGGAATCCCACTCAAATATCTATGAATTTTAACTTTCTCATCCTTGAAGAAGGAAACATATTTCAACATCTCTAAAACCATCCTTTCATATTCATCTATGGTCATACTCCTAAGCACGAGTTTAAAGAATTCCTTCATTTTCTTATTATAGTATCTTTAAGTCAAGTATTTCCTTTGAAAATACCTCTTGAACTCTCTCCAAGTCACCTTCTTCTCATCAATGTGTTGTACTTGCACATATTGGACCCACCACATTGATGTTTTTCCCTTGAGCTGATAAATAACAATTCTACTTTCTTCCTATGAAGAATAATTATGCAACTGAAAATAATTTATCATGTTTAGAATCCATGTATTTACATCATCATCCTTCTAGTGTTCACCATCAAAAGTAGGAGGCTTGATTTTGTTCATTTCCCCTTGAAGTTAATTTAGTCCAAAATTATTCTTTTGCTTCTTAAAAGGAGATGGAATTCCACAACTTCATCCTCTCCTAGTTTAAATCCTTGGAGAGTCATGGTGATTCCTACCAACACTTCTTGTTCTTTTCTTCTTATCATGGGGCTTATGGCTCCTCAATCTTCTTGAATTAGTCTCTTCATCCATCTTCTTCTTTATTCTTAACAAGCTCTACGTTAGTTTGATGTTGAATTCCTCCTGCTATTCCTTGGATTTCATAAGCTTTTCATTATCAGCTTTGTAGCTCAAGACATAATTTTTCAAGACTTTTATGGTCTCAACCAAGTTCATGCTTACTTTTTTACCTTCTCCATGTCCATTTGAATTTCTATCTTAATTACCCATATGGACATACATTCTTCTGATCTCTTATGCATGGATGTAAACTCCCTTCATATCTTCCATGATTTTAAACGTCTGTTGATCCTGTTCTCATCTAAATGTTGTTAACTTTGCAAATGTGAAATGAACAAAATTTTTTAGGATAAAAAATTTAACAAATTCATGAAATTGTGTATAATTGTATTTTCATAAAGTATCATAATTATTTCTTCTTATTTCTTGAGAATATTGGATGTCCAATCAACTTCACGCACACTACTTCTCAATTATAACCCATAATTAGCATGCTGCAAGTTTACACAAGAAACACTAAAATGTAGTGCATGTACTGCACATCTATATTCATTGTAGATGCTTTTCTGTCACATGCCAATCTCTATTGAGCACAACTTTCATGTCATGAACCAATACTCTGTGCGGATTGCAAGTACCATACCACATGACCCCAAGGTTTAGTGTATTAATACTACACACCAATACCCCATGCACACCATTATTTAGTCGTGTTCCCATATCCACTAAGGATGAATTTTGTGTCACGCGTCGATACTCTGCGTGCACTATAAGTACTACATTACACAATGCCAGGGTTTTAGTGTGTTCACGCCATGCCAAACCGCAAGTGCACACTTTATGCATCAGATTATTATTTGTGTGCTAAAAATATACACCCTGCAATGCTCAAATTTTAGGCGTGACGGAAAAAGTTAGTGTACATATTTTGTGAACTCGTATTTCCACGACAATATCCAATTTTTAGTGCGCACACCTCCACAACATAATTTTACCATTTAACCAGATCTACACAATGTAGTACCCAATTTTAATGCGCACACGTGTGCACCTTTATCTTTCTGCGCATCACTACTACTTAATGACAACAATATTTTCTACAATATTTTCACCTAATTTCCACTATCAATGTTCTGAAACCATGAAATTTCATCAATTTAACTCAAATATATCCAAATTCAACATTTTTAATAATAAATGTTTGAGTGAATTGTTGGTTGGCATTCGTGGTGCAAGTTTTCCCAAAATTCATTCACGAATTGAGCATTTTATTCCCATAATTCCGCTCAATTTGTCATGGCTTTCATACAACTTCAATTTCGACCAATTGTTTTCTTGATTTCCTTAAACAAGGATTAAAATTAAGGATATTTCATTTCTTAATCAAATTTCCCAAAATTCTGCATGAATTTAACAACAAAAATTGGGCTTCTACCCAATTCCATTAAATTACTTCAAATTTCCATCATCGATGCACTATAAATAGAAATTTAGCCACTTTTGGATTCAATTCTCTGCGAGAATCCGCTTTGGAATTATGCTAGATCTGACCATCCAGGTTCAATGTTGTAAACTCATCTCTGATACCACTTTGTAACATCCCCAACCACTTCTTCGTCTAAGCCACTTAAAAACCTTCTTGAACTATGATACCATATTTAAAACATACCCATATTGAAATCTAGGCATAAGATTTGATACCAAATTGTAATGTTTCTATTACCAACAAAAACTCAACCAAGTTACTCTCATACACCTCTAACACTCATTATAACATAAAAATACATTCTGCAATGCACAATTAAATACATATTCATATAATAAATATATATGCATCATAAACAACATAAACCCATGAAAATAGATGCATAATTATTACTGCAACACATGGTTTAATACATAATAACACTTATATTTGAATAAAGGTACACCAACTGTGGGAAAACCTTCCATGTTCCTCCCATCCTTAGACCACTCTTCTCATCACTCTCAGTAGTGGGTCACCGCCATGTTGGGGATAAACTCTACTTGGGTAAGGGTTCCTAGCCAATCTAAGCCATATAATTCAACAAGAAACTTAGTCACAGGTAACTTAGTCACACATGACTCAAATCACAAGAAACTTCGTTACAACTGATCCAATCACATGAATTCCATCACAGATAACAATTCATAGTGGCAGCCTATAGTACTTAATTCCCAACATGTTTCTCCTACACCAGTAAGTGTGCCCCTTCTCTGCTCAACATTCTTTCGGCTGCCCTATTTCCCTTCCGGGGCTTCAACAACAGGATGGAGAGGAAGTCTGAAATCCATGCCGCTATAGTTTGGCACCTCGACAAATTACTTCACTGCAATTCTCTCACCTAGAGATAATGTAATGTCCCATGGGCCTAACAAACCGCCTCTTTAGTCTATCTCTCCAAGAAAAGCAATGTACAGGTATCTACGATAATAAAAACAAAATAATCATCACAGTATTATACAAGTTACATGATAGTAACAATAGGGTTCTATGAGAAAACAATCATCTACTGATCCACCCTCCATGATCGCATGAATGATAGAATCCCCTAGAAAAATATTTTCTTCCATGTTCGACATCAGAACATCTATTCACATGGTTAGACTCGTACATCATCAGGATCGGTAAGAAGACCTTGGGTTGAGTGATCACTTTGATATATACTTTTCCCAGGTTTCGACGGAGTTTCTTTTGAAGATTGACACATATACTGTTACATAGATCCACTTGCTATTGGTATGTGGCTATGTCTTGTTGTCTCATAGATCCAATGTGTATTTTTCATGGCTACGTCTAGTTCATATCATGGAAGTATATATCCACATTGTATATTTAGTGGCTATACCCTTTTTGTCAATATAATTATGGATTCGTAGTGTATCTTATGGCGACCATACCTTGAAATTCTTTATCACCCAAGCATAGGTATGTCTTCCTTGGGTTTGAAACATGTCATAATTTTTGTTGATGGTTGTGTGCATCTTCTACCATGTTCTCCATGTCCATACCCTTACCCGAAAAATTCTACAAAGTACTTCAATCATCAAGTCTTCTAACTTCACACTTTTGGGGGCAATCTGTTACACATCAAAATTACTCACTTCAATGATGACCTATTTTCATCATTACAAGTGTCGCAAGTGTCGCATCTTGACCGAAAGTGTTGCAAGTGTCACAAATATCATACTACCATCTTGCCTATTCGTGTCTCCAATGACATCATAAGGACACTTAAGACACCTTCAAATATTGGTTTAAGAAGGAGAAATGATCTGATGAGAAGTACAAATCTTTTTTCATTCAGAAAACTGCTTAAAAATGAATTTTGGAGGGCAGTGCTCCCCTACCCACTGTTAGGGAGTGTCAGTTCTCCTTACACTCCTTTGGGGGAGTGTTGTAGCACCCTGTACACCCTTCTGGAGGAGCACTAGGCTTTTCTGAAGTAATTTTGTGCAGTGCTCCCCTACCCACTGTCAAGGAGTGCCAACGCTCCCTAGCCTTCTTTAAGGGAGCGTTGCAACGCTCTGTGCATACTTTTGGTGGAGCGTTGGCTTGTTTAAGAAAATTTTGGGTTGTTGAGGAAAATCACGAAAAAATCCTCTTCATCTTGGAAATCAGTTGGATTCGAATATGAGGTCAAGGCTGGATCTTAGGGAGGATCTGCAATTGAAGGAGAAATATTCTCAACCTATGCCAAGAATCTCTAAGGTGGTTTGGACTCTCCAAGCTTATATAAGGAGATCTTCTCATGGTGAAAAGCATATGGGATTCTAGAGGCCAAGAGAGAATCCACTTGTCCATAGGGGGATTTCTCTGTAACACCCACGTTGGGGATAAAATCCACTTGGTTAAGGGTTCCTACCCAAGCTATGTCATCTCATTCAACAAGAAACTCAGTCACAGGTAACTTAGTCACACGTGAATCAAATCATAGGAAACTTCGTTACTGATGATACAATCACACAAATTCCATCACAGGTAACAATTCATAGTGGCATCCTACATTGCCTAATTCCCCACATGTCTGTCCTACACCAGTAAGCGTGCCCCTTCTCTTCTCAACATTCCTTTGGGTGCCCCACATCCCTTCGAGGGCTTCAACAACAGGATGGAAAGGAAGTCTGAAGTCCATGCCATTGCAGTTTGGCTCCTCGAGAAATTACTTCCTTGCAATTCTCTCACCTAGAGATAATGCAATGTCCCATGGGCCTAACAAACTGCCTCTTCAGTCTATATCTCCAAGAAAATCAATGTACATGTATCTAAAATAATAACAACAAAATACTCATCACAGTATTATACAGGTTACATGACAGTAACAACAGGGTTCTATGAGAAAACAAACGTCTACTGATCCCCCCTCCGTGATCGCATGAATGATCGAATCCCCTATAAAAAGGGTACTAAGTCCAAACTACTTGGATGCATGTTACAAACCTGACACTTGTCATGTTGAGCATTGTCTTCAGTCCACACGTCCCTCTCACTCAGACTTAGGATAAAATGATATCCATACTTTATATTTTAAGGAATATTAATATAATATTAATTAGGCCCACTTCACTTAGCCTCCTTAACCTCATATAGTCGAGTTATACCCCCCCATACACTTTTACGTGGTTGGTATACCGCAGTGATGCATTTTCATTATATTTGCATGTGATTACATTTACATTCTTACTAAAAAAGTGTTGATCTTTTGCATCCAATATTACTAGCCTAAGAACATAAAGATCACGTGCTAAACCAATGCATGCAAAACTTCTGGGATGCATGCACTCTTCTTTGAGTGTACCACCCTCTCACACTTACACAATTGCGCACTACAACAAGAATTATATACAAAAAGGCTCTCTGGCCTCCAAAATTGTGCATTAAGGTGATGTGTGTTAAATCTTGGATTGTGCGGCACCTTGGAAGGATATTCCTTTAGTGTGCCATTGCTACACACTTATATTAATGCATGTTGTATAGTTCAATTGTATCATCTTTTAGTGCGACATTCATGTGCACTTACACAGATACGTACCAAATACATTAAATTGCACGCTATATCCTTTTAAAATTGTGTGCACTCCTTTGGTGTGAAATTCATGTGCACTCACTTAATGCATGCAGTACCAAACCAAAGATCTTGTCTCTTCATCTCACCAAATTATATGTAAAGTAAACTTACAATGATATGTACAATTTGTGTTTTATCCTAGCGGTATTACAAATATTCGGACCACCTTTAAATTCAATAAAACCTTACTAAAATAAGAATAGAAATTTGCATACACGGTGACATGGGTGTTTGCTTAAGCCCACACAATTCCTTCTTTAACCAACATACAAAATTTTCTTGGCTCTACCTTTCAAACCCTTCTGGTTGAACTGGATAGATCTCTTTCTTTAATTCTCCATTCAAACAATATGACTAAACATCCAAGTGATGTAGTTTTCAATTAGACTTAGTAGTCATTTCAATAATTAATCTAATGGTAATCATTTTAGCTACAGGTTCAAAAGTATCTTCATAATAAATTCCTTATTTCTATGAATAACCCTTTGCAATCATCTAGATTTATACTTTTCTATACTATCATCAACTTTAAATTTAGACTTAAACAACGATTCTGATCCTATACGGACTTTATTCTCATGCAATTTTGTTAGTTCACATGTTTCATTTTTCATGATAGAATCACATTCTTATTTCTTGGCATCCATCCATTCTTTATGGTCTTTAGCTTGCTCTAAACTAAAAGGATCCACTACATTCATAGTTTGAGTCATTACTGCATAATATTTGTAACTTATAGGTGTTTGAGTTGGTCGTATTGATCTCCTTGATGCTACATTACTTTGTGGAGTTCCTTCACCTGTTATTATACTTTGTGGAGTTCCTTCACCTCTTCTTATACTTTGTGGAGTTCATTCATCACTTATTCTACTTTGTGGATTTGCTTCATCTCTTATTGGTGTACTCTATCTTTGCATGCTTCTTGAAGCTTCAAATTGAATCTTTTCGACATCTTCTTCTTCATTGATACTTTCATCATTGTCACTAGGAAGATGCCACACATCATGACTATCCTCTTTTAGACCTTCATCTACATGTTCATGAGATAATACATATCTTCTTGCAAAAACCTTATGAGATTTGGGATCATACATTTTATATTATTTTTGATTAATACAATAAGCAACAAAAATGAATTTGATTTCTTTGGCACTAATATTTCTCCTATCTTCTTTAGGAACATGAGAAAATTATTTTCTTCCAAAAATTCTTATATGTATTACTACTCGTTTATAGCCATAAAGTTCTTCAAAAGGAGTTTTATTCTCTAAACATTTTTTAGAACTTATATTTTTCAAATACACAATAGTATTGATTACTTCAGCCCAAAAACCATTAGAAATATTTTTACCTTTAGTCATGCTCTAAGAACATTCAACTAAAGTTCTATTTTTCGTCTTAGCTACTCCACTTTACTAAGGAGTATGTGGTACTATATATTTTTGTTGAATTCCAATTTTTTTTTCAATATTTGATGAAGTCTTGTGATGTGTACTCTGTGCCTTGATCTGATCTAAGGATTTTGATGTACCTTCCTGTTTTATTCTCAACCATGTTCTTAAATTCTTTAAAATATTCAAACATGTCACTTTTATTTATGATAAAATATATCCAATTGTATCTAGTTCAATCATCAATGACAATAAGTAAATAATATGCTCCCCCAAGTGACATAGTTTTCATAGGACCACATACATTAGTGTGCACTAGCTCAAAACGTTATCGTTTCCTTTGACCTGTATGCGTAGGAAGCCCTTCCCTACACTATTTTCCTAATGCACATCCCTCACATTATACATGTTCATTCTTAAGAATTGGAAGACCCTTCACAATTTTCTTATTTTTAAGTAACATAAGATCATTATGATTTACATGTCCATACTTGTGATGTCATAATTCTTCCTTTGACATAGTTGTTGATGCTAATGCTTGATGATTCTTCCTTGTGACATCAATCTTGTACAATCCTCCAACTATGACTCTTGTTGCTACAAGTTTGTAGAAATCTTGTATGTCCTTCACGGAACATCGTGCATTAATAAATTCAAATTTTAAAAATTGATTTGCAATAGTGTAAATTGAAATAATATTTTTCTTTGTTTCTAGAACATAGATTACATTTTTTTATTTTTTTCTCCTAACCATTAGGAACAATCACACATATATCTCCATAACATTTAAATTCATATGATTTATCATCTCCTAGGTATATATTAGAACCATTGTTAATCTCATGATAAGCTTCAAACAAATCCCTATTGCAAGACTGTAATAGATAACCAGGTATGCGATTGTAATAATAATATATAAAATATGAATAATTGATAAAAATATGATGATTACAATTGAGAATGAGGGCTTGTTTATATACCCACACAGGGGTGCCATTTCACCACTAGACATGTCTTTTTGAGAACATGTCCTTTCATTATTAATAATTACTATTTACTAATTAATTATTATGTTATGAACATCTATTTATATATATTTATGTTCATAACATTGCCTTCCTCTTCAAAATGCTTTGTCCTCAAAGCATTGGTAACGATGGGTGTAACTGACAAAAATGTTTTGATTCCCGTGCTGCATCTTCCTCTGGAAGGTTTTTCCATTTGATAAGATATTCTTTGATTATGCGAGATCGTAACTTTTTTTCTCTAGAGGCAATAATGGCTTTTGGTTCTAAAATTATTATGCCTTCTTCGTCCAACATGGGAACTAAAGTTTGCACCTTTTTGTGTTGTCCAACAACTTTTTTTAGACACGATACATGAAAAATGTTGTGGATATGACTTTTATCTAGTAAGTCCAATCCATACGCGACATGACTAATTTTTCTGTTAATTTGATATGGTCTGTAATATTTCGGGGCTAACTTATTCTTTCCTCGTTGTTTAAGTGATAATTGTTTGTATGGATGAATTCTCACAAATACCCATTATCCAACTTTGAATTCTCTTTCTGTTCGGTGTTGATCAACTTGTTGCTTCATTCTATTTCTTGCTATAACCAAGTTTTCCTTGAGAATTTGCACAACTTTTTGACTTTCATCCAAAAGCTCTTTTACTGATGCGATTTTTGTTTGAGTTGTGGCTAATTATTTCCATGATGGTGGTGGATATCCATAAAGAGCTTGAAATGGTGTCATTTTATATGATGTGTGATATGTGGAGTTATACCACCATTCGGTGAGGTGCAACCACTGAAGCCATTTATTTTGCTTATTAGTGACAAAGCAACAAAGGTAAGTTTCTAAGCATTTGTTGACAATTTATGTTTGTCCATCTGTTTGTGGATGATAAGCTAAGCTCATATTAAAAGACGTCCTGATTTGTTTGTAAAACTCTCTCCAAAATTTTAGTTTAAATTTGGTGTCTCTATCACTGACGATCACTTTGGGAAAACCATGTAATTTATAAATGTTTTTACAGAAGACCTCAACTGTTTTCTTTGCGGAGTATGTTTTTCTTACTCCTATAAAGTGTGCATACTTGGTTAGTTTGTCTACTATCACTAAGATTTTATCTTTTCCTTCTGATACTGGTAATACTTCAATAAAATCCATTGAGATTTCTTCCCATTTTTGGTTAGGAACATGTAACAGATGGAGTACTCCTGGTGTTGATATATTTTCAGTTTTATTTCTTTGGAAAAGATCACATTCTGCTACATACTTTCGAATGTCTGTGCTCATCCCTTTCCAAAAGAATGATTGAAGAGCATTAGAATATGTTTTGAAAAATCCAACGTGGCCTGTGGCTGGACAATCATGAGCTTCTTGGAGTACCTTGATTTTAAATTTTGAGTTATTGTTCAAATAAATTCTTCCTTTATACCATTAGATATCGTTCTTCCATTCGAACTTGGGGTATTGGGTTAAATCATTGATTATGGAGCATGTCTTTGTGTTTTTGGCATATTCACTTCGGATTTTGTTTAGCCATTCAGGAATTGAGATTGATACTGCAAAGACTTGTGCTTCTTTTTCTTTTCGTGAAAGAGCATCAACCACTATGTTATCTTTTCCTCTCTTATGTAGTATCTCCATATCAAATGTGGCGATTTTTTCTATCCGCTTTTGTTGTTCAGTGGTTAATGTTTTTTGTTGTAACAAATATTGTAGGCTATTATGGTCTGTACGTATCGAGAATTTGCTTCCTAAGAGGTATTGTCTCCATTTGGTTAATGCATGCATGATTGCCAACATTTCTTTATTGTATGTGGATTTTAAGCCTTCTTTTTTCTTTAGTTTCCTACTTTCAAATGCTATTGGGTGTCCATCTTGCATCATGACTACTCCGATCCCAAAACCTGAAGCATCACATTCAATTATGAAGGGTTTGGATAAATGAGGGGTAGCTAACACGGGGGTTGTGGAAATGATTTCTTTTAAATTTATAAAACATTTTTCAGATTCTTCATTCCAATGGAAAGAGTTCTTCTTTAGGAGATTTGCTAGGGGAGCAATTAAGTGAGCATAGTTTTTGACAAATCATCGGTAGTATCCTGCCAAGCCTAAAAATCATCTTAATTTAGATATACTTTTTGGTCGGGGCCATTCTGTAATTGCTTTGATTTTGTTTAGGTATACTTTAACTCCGTTTTTGGAAATATTGTGACCGAGGTATTCTACTTCCTCCTTGCCGAAGGTGCATTTTGACATTTTTGCGTAGAATTGATTTTTTTCTAAAATAGATAATACTTGTCCTAAATGATTTATGTGTTCCTTCCATGTTTTGTTGTACACTAAAATGTCATCAAAGAATACTAAAACATATTTTCTTAGGTGTGGGTGAAATAGCTCATTCATAGTTGCTTGGAAGGTGGTTGGGGCATTAGTTAGCCCAAAGGCCATTACCTTGAATTCATAATGTCCTTCATGGGTTTGGAAGGAGGTCTTGGGTACATCTTCTAGTCTTACCCTAATCTGGTAATATTCTTTTTTTTAAGTAAAAAAGGGTGGAGCCTATTATATTACCATAAACAAAATACATAAGCTGTTGGTGATGCCAGTTGTCCCGCCTGAGCAGGAAACCGAGACAACTGGGCATCCCTGTCCATTTGTCACCCAGTTTTCAGAATTAACAAAATTAACAAAATTGACGGTGCTACATCCTGCCCAAAGGAAACCAGGACTAACAGTCTCGAGCATGAAACTGGTTATCGTGACTAGTGCTAAGAAATACTGGTAGCTAGCTATCTTAAGGCATAAATTATAGCAACAAAAACAAAGTCTAGTTATGAACATTAAGTAACCTTTGAAGCAGGATGCTTTTCCTCATCCTCAGAATGCCTCCATCTTGCTGGGAACGAATAGTCTCGCGCGCAAGTCGGACATTGTTTCTTTGGCGGAGTTCTAGAATGTGCCGCAAAGAACATGTAAAGTCTCTGATCCATTCGTGCAAGGCGGAAGATCTGGTCTTCCAGCATATTTCTCATCTCAAAGATGAGATTGAGGTATCCCCAGTCGACTGAAGGTGGCTGCTCCGGGCGGTGGCTGTCCATTAACTCCTCGCTGGTGGTCGCTTCTGCTTCCTGCTTCTTGTGCGAATGTCGTGCTTGTGCTTGCCCCTCCACTTTCTTGGTAGGTTCGGGAGGAACCTCCTCTTCCACATAACAGGGGGAGTAAGGTGTCTCTGCGCTGGTTGCATGAGGGTCGAGCATACTTCTTGCAGGCGATGATTTGTTTTCCGGGCCAAAGTTCAAGCTCGAATTCCAATTTTCCGGCACCATAAACAGGGTGTGCTCAGGAGGGCTTTCCAGGCCTCCTTCCGAGATGACTTCCTCCACGTACAACATTGGAGGCATGTGTGGTTTGTTCCTTCTTCTCTTAGCTTCCATCGCCATGGCTTTCTCAAAGTTCTCCTTTCTCTTGCGGCGTGACTCCGCCATGTGCCAGGTAGCTCCCCTTCGCGGTTTCCCTCTCGCTTAGGGCATGGTGGGGGTCCAGTGAATTGCTTGGGTGCTCTCTCGAGCGGTCAATCTTCTCTTGAGTGTTGGCGGGGTCGCCGAGTGCTGCCACTGTTCCATTGAAACGAGAGAGAGGCTGTTGCAGTTCTGCTTCGCCAGTGGAGCGAAGGCCTCAGGGAGCGATCGACTGCTTTTTATTATGGCTTGGAAAATGAGTGCGAGTGATAAAACAATTGTCATAGCAAAAACAATCACCATAGCCATTAAATTCTATTGGATAGTGCGGTGATGGCGGGTACCCTTCCCTTGTGCGAGGGGCCTCGTCGTTTGAATGCGCCTGCGCAAATTGATGTTGAGTTATGGTCCGAGGTGATGTGAGCCGGTGGATGCATTAAAGCTGCGTCCTGGCTCGCTCCCGCGTGGCACCATTGCGTCCCGTGTCACCCCATCCGGGGATAATCTGGTAATATTCTGATCTCAAATCGATTTTTGAAAAAAAATTGGCTCCATGAATTTCATCCAACATTTTGTCGATGAAGGGGATGGGAAATTTATTTTTAACTGTTATCTTATTAAGCCCATGATAATCTATGCATAACCTGAAAGAACCATCGTTATTTCATACGAGTACAACTCGGCCTGAATATGGGCTTCTACTTTTCGTGAAAATCCCACATTTTAACAAGTGTTGAACTAATCTTTCTATTTTTGTTTTATGATGATGGGGGTATCTGTATGGTCTAATATTGACTGGGCTTGACCCTGGTTTAATTTCAATTAAGTGTTCAATTCTTCTTTGTGGAGGTAAGTCCATGGGGAGGTCTTGAAACACCTTCTTGTATGTTTGAATTAGGTCTTGGATTTCTGAATTTTTGGAGTCTTGTTCTGGTTCTTGTATTCCCATGTGGTATCATTGGATAAAATAGGTAGTTGCTCCTTTCCGAATCATTTTTTCCATCTGTTGAGATGATACAACTTGTGTTTGGGGGGGTTGAAAACCATATAATTTATAATTCTTCCCCTGCCATTTGAATTTTATAAAATGCTCTTGGTGATTGACTGAGTAGGTGCCTAAGGTTTGCAACCATTGGAATCTTAAAAATACATCTACTCCTCCCAGGGGTATGGTGTAAAATTCGGATTCTAGATTGAAATCTCGAATTTGGAGTTTCACCTTATGGCATTTTCCTACGTTTTCAATTTTCTTACCATCTGCGACCATCACTTTCATATCTGGTACTGGATATACAAACAATTTAAGGTTTCTTTCAATATTGATGTCGATAAAATTGTGGGTACTTCCTGTGTCGATTAATATTGTGACGTTATCTTTTTTTATGTGTCCTTTTAATTTTAAAGTTTGTGGTTGACTGATGCCTGTGATGGATGCTAATGATATTCTTTGTGTGTCATTATCTAAGAGGTCTGATATGTCATTTTGATTGTTTCCCATTTCTTCTGTAATTGATTCTTTTGTGTCTAATTACTCGATGTTTTCTACTTGGCAAGTGTATAATTTTTTTGATTTATCTTTTGTGCGACATCTGTGTCTTGGGTCCCATTTTTCACCATAGTATTTACATTTACCTTCTCTTATTCTTTGGTAATCCTGACTTCTTCTATCTTCTCGTAAGTTGGGTGGTATATATTTTTCAGTTTCTGTTTTTGTGTTCTGCTTTATGTTTCTTCTTGAATAAAACTTGCCGAATCTTGATTGACCTTCTAGCTTTTCTTTTGATGCTTTTGCCTTGCGTCTTGCTATTTCAACATTAGTAACCTCATGTAATTTTAACTCGTCTTAGATATGCGGTTTGAGACCACCTACGTAAGCTTGGAGTAATTGATCATCAGATAGTCTGAATACTCTAGCGGCCAAGGATTCCCATTGATGTGTAAATTCATCTACGTTGCCTGTTTGTTGTAGCCTGGTGAGTTTGGAAAAGAATTCTTTCTCTGAGATGCCCTGGAATCTTTTAAAAAAATCATTTTTAAAGGAGTTCCAAGTGTATGATTGGATTCTTCCTTTCCACCATATGTACCAATTGTATGTTGTACCTTCAAGGAACATGGATGCATATTTTACTTTTTCTTCATGAGTTATAATATTATATATTTGGAAATATTCTTCAGTTTTGTTAAACCAAGCCACACATTGGTTATTGCTGCCATTGTATCTTGATAGTTCAATTTTGGCTTTGGGCGGATAAATCATTAGATGTTGATATTGTGATGTGGTTTGATGATTTGAATTAGAGGGAGCTAGTGGCAATGGAGGTGGGGATGTATTAGAAGTACTTGAATCATTTGATTGTGATTGGGGAACTTGTTGGTGGCCTTGATATTTTATTAACTTTAAGAGTTCATCCTACTTTGTCTGCTGTAGTTGTGTTATTAGACCCATACTTTGTTGTAATTCTTCTGTGATTTCTTTTTTAGAGCGTTCCCAACCTTATTGTAAGTTAATCCCAATTTCTTGAAAAATATCGTCTTTAAGATCTTGTTTTAGCATTTCTCTGCCTCTTCGTAATTTGCTTCCAACTTCTTTTGAAAACTCTTCTTTTAAATTTTGGGTCAGTTCCTGTTTGAGTGCTTCGTTATTGACTTTTATTTCTTCTCACAATTCGTCATTAGCTTTTTGTAATTCTTTTTCGAGTAACTGTCGGGCGCTTTTGCATTCTTGGTCTATTTTTTCAATTTGATTTTTTAATTCTACCATTTTCCTAGTACTTGGGGGTGAATATTTTCCGACAATTTTGACTGATTGTGTTGTCTTTCACTACTCCACTTGCTAAAAATAATTAATTTTTTATTTATTTTTATTTATTTATTTATTTATTAAGAATATTCAAAAAATATTATATTTATGAATT
>JZKD02S1080111.1:120243-141649 GCA_000966675.3 Picea glauca | reverse complement strand
GGTCTTCTTACATCCGCCTTATTCTATTTTATTGAAAGGTCTTATTAATATTGACCTTTATTACATCCGAATACATTGATCTACCTATGTGCAGGTTAGGACCTTAACAAAAAGAAAATCTTCTAATGGAAGCGCAGTTGCAGTATCCATTTTGTGATATGAAAAGTTGTCCTAAAGAGCAGGACAAAAACCTTTGCACCAATCCACAACATAACCTAAGAAAATTTTTATATGAACGTGTCCTAGTTTCGTGCCAGATAATGCAACACCCATTGCCATATGCTGCAAATCATAAGCAGGAATGACTGAAATCATTTAAGAAATATAACAAACCATAAGGCATTACCTTCGCAAAAAGTTTAATGTCTTTGCGAAGGGAAATATCATGTGCCACTGCTAGAACGTCGTTAATTCTGACACTCATTGAAGCAACTACCTTGTTTACTATTTCCTCTGATAATTCCAATTCATGTAGAGGAGGTAGTGGTTTGCATAATGCTAATACACTAGGAAATGTCGCAGACTTTTATATATCATTCCTCAACAAAAACAAGGAGAAAGAAAAAAGAGGCAGGTTTAACATATGAAAAAAAAAAGGGGCATATTTAACATATGAAAATGGGCAGGAATACTAGAATACTACTCACCTCTGGAGGAGGGATGCAGCATTTGCCCAGATAAACAAAATTCCAACCAAAACTAGAAGAATGGTGGAAATAAGAGACAAGAACGTATATCCTGATCTCTCAGACAAATACCATGCAGCAGTAGCAGAGACAAGTACGCCAATACATATACCTCTTCTCCTCCATAGCATCACAACAACAGCTGCCAGAACCGTGAAAATTTAAAAAGACATGACAGTTCAGCAAAACCACACTTTAAAAACAATAGGTAAACGACAAGTAGGTAAACAACAAACGTCCATCAGTTCTACCAAGAATAATGTCCAAACCAAAAAATGGCAATGATTCAGAACTTATAGAAATTAGGTTTCGGGGTTTATTAGAAAAATTATGTGGTTTAGGTTTATGTTTTAAGATTCAAGGCACTGGCTTTGGGACTAAAATTATAATGTTTAAGATGAAGGGATTTAAATTTTAGGGTTTACGACCAGAAATTGGGTGCTAATGGAAGCTCTATTGAGTTATAACTTGAGTACATAATTGAATAGTATCATAAATTTAAAAAGCATATTTTTTTTTCCTGGAATATAGCAGAGAAACCATCCAGAGTAAGGATCATCTTGATTATAGGTCTAATCTGATGGCGATATCAAATGAGGCTCTAAACAATCTCCTAGTCTAGTCAAAGATTCTACCCTCAACCTCATTCTAGCAAACAATTGCACTCATCCACTTGAGCTAGCCCATGAGGCTATTGAAAACATATTTTTTCTCAAGAATGCACTCAAATTTGAAATCAAATTACCCATACCTGACACCAATATTTAATAGTTTTAAAATCTTAAAAAAAAACATAAATATTTGCCAAATTTGAAATTATTGATTTAGGAATTCAAACCAAAAACTATGTGCTATTGAAGACTCTATTCAATTTAAAATTGTGACCACAATTGAATAGTACTAGAATTTTGGAAAACAGGTTTTTCCAACATGAATCAATCAACTTTGAATAAGATACTTATTTTTTCCCTCAATATTTAGAGGTTTTAAAATCTAAAAACAAAAACATAAGTATCAAAGTGTGGACTTACTCGTAACAGTCTTGGTGGTGACAATGGGCACATCCCAAATCACTTTCCTAGCATGTGGGCATTTAACCAGTAAAAACTCATTACTTCCTCTTATCGTGTTATTAAAAACATGTCTTAAAATTATAAAAGCTCATCAGTCAACCTCACTCCAGGAAAACCATAGACTACAGAGATCAGAGACTAGGATAGTATCCTGGTTTAAAAATGGAACATAAAAACATAAACCCAAGTTAGGAATCCCACAAAACCATTATTCTACATTGCTCAATCAAAGCTAAAACTAATATAATTGCTCATTGTAAATAGATTTGCTCACCCATTCCTCCACCAAAGACTTGATGAACGGTTTTCTGGCTGTTGAAGACTCGATATGGAGCAGGCTGCACATTGTCTCTGATGCAAGAAGCTCTGGTGACTTATCAATCGGTGTATTAACATACCAATCCATAGAAGAGGAGTTGTCTGCAACATCTGCCATTTTTGTTAAGTGGGCTTTGATGAAAGCCTGCAAAACCTTCAAGGGTCTCTTCCTGTGAAGATCGGAGCTCTTAACGCCAACGCCCAACAAAGAATTTTATAATGAAAATGCAAACTCCTGCGGATAACAGACAATAGGGAATGCTCAGTTCATGCAGCGCGATTGAAGAAATGCCAGGGCCTCAGATTTGTGACTGAAAATTGAACTTAGTCGTTCGATATTAGATGAACACATGGATATTGATAGAAACGAGGGTCAAGTTAATTTGAATTTAACGGACCTTTTGCCTATAAATAGAGAAATGATGGATGGGTTCGTAGGGTGTCCATTAAAATTTTATTCATATTTTGAAGTGTTCGAAGTAATGTTGTCCTTATGTTGTGAGGTTTGTAATATTTTTTATTGTTTTGTTTATTATTTATTATTATTTTGATATTTATTATCGCTATACGGGACATATACTAACAACATTTTATTATTTATTATTGTGATCTTTATTACACCTATTCGGGATAATATTAATCGTATTGAAATATTATTTGGTACATACAACGGTTAATTTTTGTTAATGTAAAAGTTTTACTTTAATTTGGATTTAATTAATTTATTTATTTATTTATTTTAATTAATTATTTAACATTCAATTATCTTTGTAAAGGTGAAGTTGGCATGGAATTATTTTCTACTAGGGGTGGTAGCGGATCTATGTAAGCTTAGGGTGGTAAAATTGGTAAAGGTGAAGCTGGCATGGAAATATGTTCCACTACGGGTGGTAGTAGGCCTATGTCAACTCTATTTCGATGTTGTATTGGTCCAAGGTATTTGTGGGTTGCAACTAAGTTGTTATTGTAAGTTAGACATGTACAACATGTTAATAAGGAGATCTCAAAGATTATTTCTTGTTGGGTCCTTTTCACATGATCGTGTGTTGTATAAGTGGGAGCCATCATTACCACCATCTAATCGAGATGATTTTGGCGATCAAAAGTTTGTTGTTGCGGGAATAGGGTTTCTTGATTGCATCCCTTATCAGTTGTTATGGCTAACACATAAATAAGCTTGTAGTTCTAGTTAGTTATAATAGTCATGTAAAAGATCTCATTATTAATTTAAACTCAAATACTCTTGGTGCTTCCTATGTTTATATAAATAGTTATGATGTGGCCACCAAAGTCATACAAGACTCCCCGTGATTCAGCAAAGATGGAAAAGTCATTTTCATTTTCATTAGTGGATTGAAATTTGAAATGCATTATGTGATCCACATAAGTGATGATGAAAATACTAATATTGCATGCATGATTAATGTTAACATTGTTAGTTCTCAGATTGGTGCGAGATTGAAGAGACTAATACATGGATAGTACATGCACATTATTGTGAATAATATCAACACATGTATCTATTCTTTGATTCATATCATCCAACAAGAAGTTTATTAACAAGAACAATCTAGTTGGTTGACATATATATTTATGGATGATGTGATCTAGACTTCTAATCTAATTTGATGTGATTATTGTTTAAGATGGACATATGTCTATTAAGTTTTATGCTTTGATATTCTTGTGATGCTATTGAATATTGAAAATGAACATGTGGTTACATGATTAAATGTATTATGTTATACGATGCTACTAATGGTTTGTCAAGTGCAAAAGGAAGAACCATAGGTACAAATGGACTCTGAAGTGAGTCAAGATATCTGGATATGTGACAAAGGGTTGTGTGATGATATGTTGTATGATAATATGTGACATAAGCACCATCAGGGAGAAGAGGTCTAGGTTGCCTATTCCTACCTACTGGCCTCCTTTCCATGGAATTGGTTGAAAAAAATATGTTTTAATGTTTTTTTCTAGAGGTTACACATTGTTGTAAGGGTAGGCCATGTATTCAGTCACTTATGAGGCCATGCTAAAGGGTGCACAATAAGATTTCAATCCTTCTTCATCAATGACCATTAGTCCCTCACCACTGGTAAATGAGTCGGGTGAGCTTAGTCCCAACCATGGAACTGTCCCCCATAATTGAAAAATGATACTTTAAGGTCATGTGAAAACATGCTTCCCTTGGTACATACCCATAGGTAGTACTTAAAGGGCATGTAGGGGCATGGAACGCTTTGTATCATGCATTTGAAGAGTTGTGAATGTTATGTGTAGGTCTTGGTGCAGGGTTCTTGAAGAGTTGTAGATGTTATCTGTAGCTCTTGGTGCTAAATACTTGAAGGCACTAACGTAACCTGGTCTTACATTTGGTATTGACTTTGAATGAGTGTATGTGTATTTGAATATATAAATACTTTGGGAGAAAAGTATCATTTTTCATATGCACTTTATTTTAGCGTGGGAAATTCAATGAATTGCATGAGTGGTTTGAATGATCATATGGACTTATGCACATGTTTGGTAAAAAGGAAAATAGAATTTAGTTTTAATTGGAAAACGAAATGCATATAGAAAGGGGTGAGTTAAATGGAAAGAAAAACAATTTTCTTTGGATAGAAATTAGTAATTTCATGTGCATCCACTATAACACCTATCTAGGATGTTAGGCAATTTGTCACTCATTAAATACATAATTTCATTTATTTTCATTTCCACAACTCTTTTACATTTCCTCAATGATAACTGTAAATAACATGATGAAATAAGTAATATGTTAACTCTAAGATTTAAAACTTAAAACAAAAGTACAACAAAATACCAATGAAAATACCTGCTCCATGGTCTGTTTAAGCTCATCAATTGCAATGTAGCTTTGCTAGTAATATGCATATGCTTCCAACCATTCTTTTCTCGCTTTCCGAGAGTGAAACAATGAAATCCTCCCAGCCAACTAGGAGCCTATCCAGCTTCCTAGCTCAAAGAAACCTTTCATTTTCTTGGCCCTCCGTGCCCATGACTCCAAGAACAACAAAGCACAAACACTCAAAGAAAACCATTATAAGAAATATATCCTCCAAAGATTTCACAACCTCTCATCATGCTCAAACCTCCCAATCCTCCCTTCCTCACCACTTCTCCTCCCCATTTATCAAGTTTCCATACACCCTTCCCCAATTTTCCTCAACCACCCTCATTATGATCCATCAACCTCCCTTATCTAGTTTTTTTGGAAAAGATTAAAATGAAACTAAAATATAAATGACTTGCATTAAACAACAATAAATAAAATGAAAAGTCTTTCTTCTCATGCTAGCTAATAAATGTAATTAGACAATTTTCCCCAAAATGTACATAACACCCCACCATGCTCATTTAATTCATCATACCCACCATCTATCAGAGTCAAGAAGGTATTTAATGCTTCTAGATATTTTATATGCAATATAATTTACATATTCAATAAACATTTAATTAAATAGTTAATAATTTAGTTTAATAATTAATACATTAATTAATTCTACTAATGTACATGGGTAGGGTATGTGTGTGTACCTAGCAGACACATATCTCATGTCTGTAATAACGATAAACAACCATTGTCTCTAGTGCATAGTTCCTATGTGATCACTGAGACATGTAGGACAACAGATCAAGTAATGCATCATTTAATAATCTTAACGAACAAAATTACACCAATTCATCAATAACTCATTATCACACTTAAAATATCAATCAGAAATCAAAGAGGGTTTTAAACATGGTAGGAACAAAGTGAGTAAACAATAGTGGCATCTCTAATCCCTAATTATTATTCTCAACTAACATCGAAGCATACTTCATTCCTAACCTACTTCCATATTCCATCCTATCCTTTCCTCTGTTGGACTAAGATGGAGAGTCAACTATATTCACCTAACTCCAGATAGAATCCGTAAGCGGAAGTGTCATACATCTCGACCAAGCTTCTCCAATATGCAACTAGCAGTCGCCATCACACATCTAGGGGAGTGTGACTTCACACAGCCCTCCCACGACTCTAGGTTTTAAAGGATAAACAATGGGAAATACGTCCACCCCTCCTTATAGAAGTAGGCTCAAAACCCTACATCAAACTGTATTGTGAAACTACTGTTCTTAGAGTCGCATCATGAAATAACCACTATGGGCAAGTTGCATGTCCTTTCAAAACCATACTTGCCACAAATCATAGAAATATTTGAAACCATAAATTAAATCATAAGTACAACTTATAGCCTACACCATCTTTTGGATGTCTACGACATCGAAATTACGTCAACACTACAATCATTTGATTATTACATAACTTGTAAACCTGCAGCTTAGTTCACCAATACTCATATCCATGGAGAGACATCACATATTTAATACGATCATCCATATTTGTATATTCATTCGTTTAAGAAATATATTCTTATTTACAACATGTCTCATATCTATTATACATCCACAACATAATGTTACACTAGTATCCATTGCATTAAAATTTTACATTCAAATTTGCATGTTTGAACAATTTTCATAACTACGATCATTATGAACATATAACAATAAAATAACATTATGCAACACTTTAAATAGGTCCAGATACACACATCTCCAATGTATATATCAATATATCTAAGTCCAAGTAGTTACTAAACAATGAATTACTATTATGAGTACAGTCAAAATTCTAACTGTTTAAGGTCAACATATGGGACGTTACACCGAGTCAATGAGAAAAAAGAAAAGGGAATTATGGAACATTTAAGAGTAAAAATAAGAAAATACATTTGAATGTGATTAATAACCTTTATTCTACATTTTAAATAAATAATTATGATTGCATGGAGTGACGCATGGGTGGGTGAATAATATGCATTTAATAATTAAAATAATCAATATTTTTCACAAGATTGACAAATGTATGCTTCTTGTTTACCTACACTGTTTACTGGTTCAATGGGTGCTTCTTGTTCATTGCTTCGTCGGTTGTTGCTTGTTGTTGTTTGGTTCAACTTTGCAAGGTTGAGGACCTGCACCTGTGGTTGGACCTGTTGGTGCTTGTTGCTTGCTTTTGTTTATTTCAACTTTACATCGTTGGGTTCCTGCATGCGCAGTTGGAGCTGTTTTCTTTTACTTTGTGGGGTCCCGGTGCTGAACCCATAATTCAACCTACGCTTCTATTGTTCATCATTTTAGAGTAACTTTAGATGCCATAATTTCATTTCTATTCGTTCTTTGTTGTTCACTCTTTGCAGTTTTCAAGTAATAATGTATGATTTTTTCTATTGGCATGGTTATCATATGTTCTAGGTTCCTTCTTTGCTTGGGCTACAATTTGGTAATCATTGGAGATACATATCTTGTTTACTGGTTCAGTGGTTGTTTCTTGTTCGTTGGTTCGTCGATTTCTACTTCTTGTTGTTTTTCTTAGGTTTGCGAGTTTGAAGTCCTCGGGATGCAGTTGGGCTTGTTCGTGTTTGCTCGTTGGTTTGTTTCTTATTGTTATATTTTGTTTACTTCATCTTTTCAAGGTTGGGGTCCTGTGCTAGTAGTTGGAGCTATTTTTTTTTCACTTTTCCCGCAAGTGGGCCTATGGTTCTGTCATTTGTCGTGTCTGGCGAACTTGAGATATGATGCCTGTCCTCTGCTCGCCTATCCTTCTCTTAAATTTTGCTCCAATATTTTTTCCTAGCTTTGGACCATATCTAAAAGCCTTTGAAATATGTTCTTGTAGAAGAAAAGGAGACCGAGATGGTTCTAGCAAGAGTGTTATTCTGTGGATTGCAAATTGCAATATTCAGTTTCCATGTTGCTTGGCATGCAACATTGCTAGCATAATGAATGTGTTCTTAAATGAATTACTCCATTGACATTTGAACGAAACCATTATCATTCTAGGATACTTCAGTGTTGACATGATCCAAAATAGTGGCATAACAAATAATTGGACAACTACATGTGCAATTACAATGTCCGTTGTCTTTTTTTTAAGATAAAACATGTGCAAAACACACTTATTAACCATATATGGTGAAATGTGCCCATATCACAATACAACCTCTGTATCCTGTCCACAGACTCGTGTGACCATGATACAATTTGTCTTGTACTTGAAATATGAGATGTACATCAAAGATACTTTAAAATTATATTTCTATGTCTCAAAGAATATATGGATACTTTGCTATAGAAAACCAAAATCATTCAGCTATGACCATGCAATTTATTACTATTTTAACTCTTGTAATATATTTTTCATAGGAAAAGCTTTATATAATTACAACCATGGATGAAGAAAAGCAAAGGTTCATGTTTTTAACTATCTTTTATTCTATTCCTTGATTCTCATTTACTAAATTTGCATATTACTTGTTCTCCCATGCATACCATCTTCCATTCATGTTCATTGTATTTTGTTCTTTCCCACATTGAAAAAAACAAAATAGCTGGAGAAAACAGAGGAGTCTTTACCGCAAGTGTAAAAGAGGAGATACAAAGGTACATGCTTTTATTGTTATTTTATATTCCATTGTATTGTATTTAAATTATATTGTGTATATGTGTTCAGTTAAATTATTGTACATAGATATTCCATATCTTCCTACATAATAACTTATCTTCATGTCCTTTGTATTTTATGTGCCGCTACATTGAAATAAATTGAAGTTTTTTTTTTGGGTACATGTCTTCCTGCATACCAACTTCCTTCATGTCCATTGCATTTTTCTCCATTGCTACATTTAAACAAACATAATAGCTAGAGAAAAGGATGAACTCTTTTCCCCAAATGTAAAGGAGAAGTTACAAAGGTGCATGATTCTACTTTTATTTCATATTCTAGTGTTTAGTATTTCATTTATTGTCTGTATATTTGTTCTACTTTTTCAAGTGCTTTGCACCTAATTTACTGTATCATGTATATTTCTACATAGTAAGTTATCCTCATGTGAATTGTATTCTCTTTGTTTCTACATTGAAATAAATAGAACTTCATTTTGTTCTTTTACATGTATTTCTTCATACTAACTTACTTTCATGTCCACTATATGTGCAACATTGCTACATTGAAAGAAACAGATTGGCTAGATAAGAATATGAATTTTTATATGCCACAAGAGAGGGGGATGAAGTAAAATCTTCGAAAAGGTATACCAACTGTGCTAGTAAATCAAACACACAAAATGGGTGGCTGCATATAATATTGGACTAGAAAATGATGATTTGGAAACAATGGGCCCTTGTTGAGAATTCCTACTTCCAAACATTTCCCTCCCCATTTCTAAATTTACCACTTTCTATTATCCGTTTTTTTTCCCTCGTCTATACTTAACCGAATTCCCCTTCATTTTTCTCGTCTACTTTCACTTTTTGTCTTCTTTTCTTAGTTGTTTTTCCAAATATGTATAGGTTCACAGGTTGATGGACTCACAGGTTCACATTTATACTCATGCTTCTATATCATGACTCCGACCGACGGTTTCTTCATTCCATACTTAGCCACTTTTTCAATTGTGAGTTCCCGGGTTGGCGGGTTAAAGATTGCGCATCTAGCTTCGAAGCTTCCATGATATACAGATTGGTCATCGTAGCCCCCATCATGCCCTATTTCCTATTAAACATTTTTGCAGTCAAAAAATCTCAGGCATACAATCTGACCATCGGTTCCTCATGTTCCCTGAGTATCCCTTGACACCCTATTTTTAATTCCATCTCCTTCAACCGTGTATGTGACATTCAGAACAATTATGGAAAATATACAATGAATATGCTTATTTATTCCTTTTGATGTTCATATACACATGCTTGCATCAGAAACCGTCAAGGACTAGTGACATGGCCATGAGAAATCAATCATCACAAACATCAACAGACCAATAATTCCAAAGGTAAAGATTCATACATTGTTTTCTTGATATGTGTACCAAAAAAATATCCTCAACTATGTATTCATCTATGCCATGATAAATATGTTGATGTCATCTACAACACATATGTTGCAGTTCACAACAAGTATCAACGAGTGCATGTGAGACGCTGAATATAGGGCAAGTTACGTAGACTAAGAAGTCTGGTCACAAAAATATGGCTCCATACTTCATCCAATTTATGCGTCTACTTGTACATTTATGCCAGGAAAAAAAAAAATTAATCCACACTACCATTCACATTACTTTTCCTGTTCAAAAAATATCACCAGGTCTAAACTTATAACACCCAAAATATTATCAATAGAGGGCTTGAACAGCCGTCGAACTGGACAAGTGTTCATTGGGGACATAATGGTTGTCTATAAGAGCTACTTGGATATGGAAAACAAAAATAGATCCATTATGCATGTTGACATGACAGACATCGAAGCCCTGATGGCTATCACACTAACTATTCCCACACAACTTGTCAAGAAACATGCATAAAAGATAATTCTGAGTAATGGGATATCCATTAGAAATTTTAATATATTTCCCAAAATAGTATATTACGATGGTTATTGTGATTCGATTATACCTCTCAACAAAACAAGTATCGTGGAAAAAATTCCCGCTATTTTTTCAGAATATCATTTTGTCCTGGACACAACTATCACCCAACTTGCAAAGAGAAACAACACTTACCCAATCTGAACCATTGGTGTCATTGTCACACTCGTGAGAAAACTTGGCTCGCAACACATTCTCCATATAAAAGATGGAGAGTCAGACAACAAAAAGGCAATGGTACCATTCTCCATATCTAGTTTTGTCCTTTTCTTTCACATGTCCATGTATATCAATTATGTTATAGAACTATTGCACTGTTCCATTTTGTAGCTACAATTGTTCGACACCTATTCAAATTTATTTTCCTCAATGGAACAACAATTCAATAAAGGGAAATTTCCACTTATTCTCTTAAAAAAAAAAAACAAAGAAATGAGATGTTAAAGAAATGATCTGTCTCACAACCCCTTTCGAGCATGTATGTGTGAATGCGTACTCGACGCCCTTCGATCCTGTATGTGCCAAATGCAACTCTCCTTATTCTTCCTTTGCTTTCATAAATGATGATACAATTTGTTTTCTATGATGCAGTAAAAAATGCCCTTACATATATAGACATTGGCTCAATGTTTCCATCCTAACCACGGGGAACAAAATCGTACATTGTACAATTAGAAAACCTATGTTACAGGATGTGATTCCTCGGTCAGAAGAATTTCCATATGAATTATACCTATAGAAAAAGGAAAACAATGTCTACATGTTGTCTGAATTTCAGATACATATCAAATTTACCTTAAATGAGGACAATGCAATACTGTATATCAACTAAAAATAAATAAATTCATATGAAGCTTTGGCAGGAAACGAAAAAATCTCATTTGTGTCTGTACTTTTTCTTCAATACCCAAATGAATGTTTGTCGAACTCGAGTTCTTCAGAGTTTACATCTATGGATATAAAAGTTTCTTCCTAGATATTTTGTCTGTTTTTGTGCCCTTGAAAAAACAAGGAGAATCTAACTATAAGTCAAATCGTTGTTGTTATTTTGATGTTTTTTTCCATCTCCCAGTAATAATTTTGCATATTTGTTGGGGTGTCCAAATGAATAAAATATGGTGCCTAGCTGTAAATTTGTTGGAGGAGTCTGCACCTTTTTGGGTGTCCAAATTGGAAAATGTTTTTCCAACTATATAACCATGGCACAATTTCTGCATATTTTGGGTACCAAAATAAAAAATAAGATGATCTCCAACTATACATTTATGGTATAATATCTGCATTTTCTCGATTCCCTAATTGAAAAAAAAGGGCTCAACATGTATTGAAGCATGAGCTCGAGGTGCCTTACCTCCTATGTTACTCTCCCATGGGTTTTCTTTGTATGGATGGTTCTCTTTGGTTATCAATTCCAAATATGAACCCAAAGACCTGTAGTTAATATTATTTCTATTTTCTTCCTTTTGCAAAATAATACCCGTCGATTCATCAAAATAAGGTGAGATAGACATTATAAAGAGCACATTTTCCTTGATTTATCTTTTCTCCCAATAATCAACTCTGTTTGTCCGGGTTGTAGGTTTGGCTTAATCTTTAGATACAATCATCGAAACATTGTATCCTTCCATCAATGTAAAACCTTGGTTTTTAGTCCCCATATTAATAATGCATTTTTTTTATTTGATGAAAGGATGGAGTGCCTAAACAATTGAAAAGGGTAAGAGTGACTAGGAAATGTAATACTTTGATTATTATTAATGATAAAATACATCATTGGTTGTGATATTGACAAGGACAAGATTTATAGGGCGCTATGATTCCACGAGAGAGGGGGAAAGTTGAAGGGATAAGCCTTTATATTTTTTAAATTATTTTTATTTTACCCACCCTGGAATTTTGGAGAGAAAGAGGGGGTTATGTGAATGTCTTGGGGGAAGGCCACATTATGATATTGATATTTAAACCCCATTTTTTAATGACTTAGGGATTGGCCATTCATTCTCACTGAAATTGTTTTTGGAGTCATTCCTCTCTAATACACTCTTCTACTCATTCTTGTTTTGCATGGGGAAGGAAAGATGAATTTTTGAAGGAAAACAAACATGGTTGGTTGGATATAATTAATTTTTGATTATTCCAAAAAAGGGCGGGATTCCTTTGGTTATGAGAATAATGGTAGTTGAGAGACAATTGTCCATAGTTGAGAATAGTCAAAGTTTCTAACATTGAGATTACCTCACCAGAAGTATTGGACCCTTGAAAAGAGGTGGACAACCTGAGGGAATGTGTGGTAGTGGAGGGGGTTCATGTTTTTGGTGGTACAGGATGAGGGGAAAGAGAGATGATAAAATGGATTTTTTGTGTGTTTGAGAAAGCCATGAGATCTTGATTGCTAACTGGTTTGGGAAACTGAGTGTTGGTTTGAGATTTATCTTTGTGGATTCATAACCCTCGGTCAATGATAACTTGCTATTGAGAGTTGGAATGATCGAGGTGGATATTGGTGGCCACCCGCCTATTCCACTTGGACCCACACCATTTTTTCTTTCACTTTTTTAGCTTCTTTAATTGTAGAACAATTTACTTTTTTTAGTAGTTTTTCGGGTCGTGAACTTCCAAAGCTATTTTGAGGCCCTAAACAACGTTTTTTGGCATCAAATGTTGCGACGAATATGAGTCCATTCCGCACTCAATATTTGTTGTCAGCAGTGTAGTCCTCAGATAGATATTTCTAATGATGTATCATTTCTGCCAAACGAAGATAGTATGCCAAAGTTACGACCCTGGGAAATTGATGTACGAGTTTACCCCAAGGGGGCCCATATTGTGGCGTTTCATCTCCTAGGTTTAGGTTTTTGGATCTTTAGGGTTTTTCCATTATTTCTCAATAATATACAAGCCTTCGAGCCTCATTGTAAAATAGAGTTCAGAGGCCAATAGCCTCCACATCTCTTGTCGAATATAATCTACCAATGCCCTAGCTATTTTATTTCCATTGTGTCTGTAAGCATATTTCATTCATTTGTTGTTAATGAAATGAAGTTTTATTTCCGCTCAATCTCAGCGTTTAAGGGTATTTATGTATTTCATTGTGTTCCTGCATAAATATGGATCAGTGGTATCAGAGCAGTCTGATATTTCTCGATCCCTCTTTTCATTTCCCCAACGAGGTCGGGGTATAAGGAGTTAGGGCTCGATTTGGTTGAACCGTTGCAAGATCATCCTCGTAAACCCCGACAGTTGCCCATGGGAGAAGAAAAGAAATATGAGGGAGTAGGAGATCCTATCAAATTATTGCTCGAGGAGGCCCTTGAGAAACAAAGGAGCGTGATGATGGACAACTTTGCCCAGATCCTTCAACAACTAACCACTAGCAGCGCATCTACATCCAACAACCACTCTCGAGGAACCACTCCTTTTAAGGTACAAGTAAACTTTGACATTTCCATATTTGAGTGACAAATAGATGTAGATGCCATAGATAGATGCTCGAATTTGTTAGAAGTATATTTCTCAGTTCATGACTTTTTCGACCAAGAAAGGATTATTTTTGCACTCCTTAAAGCCACCCCCCATGTCAAGGACTGGTGGGAAACCTACTGGGAGCAACAGAGTGAGGAGGAACATTCTCTGTTCTTGGCTGCACCAACTTGGAATTATTTCTGAGATGCCATCAAGGAACAATATTATCCCATGGGGAGCTATGAGGAAAAATAACTACAATGGACTACATTGTGGCATGAAAGGGACCAATATGTGCATGAGCTGATGAATTTGTTTCATACCCTCGTACAAAGTTGGGTATCAAAGATTCAAAAGAATATTTGGTGTTAAAGTACCATAGTTGTCTGCATAGATACATTTAGGAGTAAATGGAGTTCCTCGACATCTCCTCGCTTGGTGTGCCATACCGGTATGCTGCCAAGATTGAGAAGAAGTTCAAACAGAAGAAGCGAGACTTTGGGTCTGCGAATTAGAAGAAAGGGAAAGGTACCCCCAAGCCTCTTAAAAAAGGACTAAGCCAAGGTGGGTCGACCCAGGAAAACCTACCAAATCCACAAGAAAAGAACAACACCATGAAGCCAAAAAAGGACACGGGGAAGTGGTGAGAGTTCCACAAGAGCTCCACTCATAACACAAGTGAGTGTCGAGCCAAACAGTCACTGGTAGTCGATTTGAAGGCTTCTGAATCAGATGCAGGCTCTAATTCTAAATAAAAACTTGACAAGGGGAATGATAGGGGGAAGCATATTATCGATGCAGATCCCAATGCCACCGTTGCCACCACGAAGATCCAGAAGAAGGAACCAAAAGATCCAGAGGAGGAAAAACACCTGTTCCATTCCCATATGTGGGTAAAGGGTTCCCCATTGTAGTTCATTGTCGATAGTGGGAGCCAGAAGAACCTCATCTCAGTAGAGGTCGTGAAACAACTTGACTTCTCGACCACAACACACCCACAACCATACACCATCGGGTGGCGGCACCAAGGAAAAGACCTCCGCATCAGCTAGCAATGTCGCCTTCCCTACAACATCAAGCCCTTCACGGATGAGGTATTATGTGACATTGCTCCTATTGATGTTTCTGATGTATTATTAGGCCAACCATACTTGTGGAAGAGACATGTTGTGTATGAGTCCAGGCCTCATACTGTTATTATTACTTTGGGAAATAAGTTGTACACGATACCATAAATAGCACCGCCTATATCCATCTCTTTGGTTACTACAAAACAATGCAGTAAGCTCATTTCCAAAAACAATAAATTTGTTTTCCAGATGATCTTCCCTCGGGGAAAGAATAAGATTGTGGCCATGACCTCGAGATAGGGCCCCACTGCATGACCTCAATAGATCGATAAGTTCATGGAGGAGTATGAGGACATATTCACCTCCCCCACATGGGTACCTCTACACTGCCAGGTCAAGCACCCCATCGATATGACCCCAGGTGGGTCGCTTCCCAATGGACCAATCTACCGACACTCTATTCTAGAGAATGACAAAATCAAGAGGGAGATTCAAGAACTATTGCAGAAAGTTCACATACAGTCGATTTCATCGTCGTGTGGGAGCCCAATCATGCTATTACAGAACAAGGATGGGACTTGGAGACTCTTCATTGACTATCAGGCGTTGAACAAGATCAATGTCTGAAATAGGTACCCGATCCCACAGATTGATGACCTTCTAGACCAACTCAAGGGGACAAAATATTTCATCAAGATCGACTTGAATTATGGGTATCACCAGGTACTAATCGAACCCTCTAATGTGTGGAAGACTACCTTCAAATCAAAGGACATCCTTTTTGAATGGTTGGTCATGACTTTCGGGTTGAAAAGTGCCCCTGCAACCTTCATGAGGCTAATGGATGACATGTTGCAACCATTCACCAACTCATTTGTAGTGGTGTACTTGGATGACATTCTGATCTTCAGTGAGACTTGAGAAGAGCACCTCCACCAAATTCGACAGGTCCTATAAACATTATGGCAACACAAGTTGTGTGCCAATTTGGAGGAATGCACTTTTGGCATGACCCAGGTTCATTATCTGGGATAAATTATTGATGTGCGGGGGGTGCATGTGGATCCAACCAAGATCCAAGTCATTCGTTATTGGTCAGCCCCAACCACCCTAACACAACTCCGCCAATTTTTGGGTCTTGCCAATTTCTACCGCAGGTTCATGTTGGGATTCTCTCATATCACTTGACCCTTGAGTCAAGTCACCAAGAGAGGAGCGAAATAAAAACTATTTTGGTTTGAATCTCAACAAAATGTGTTTGAAGAGATGAAGCATCGCCTCTGATCTGCACCAGTTCTCACATTACCAGACTTTCAACAATGATTTGAGATCAAGACAGATGCCTATGGCTATGCTATTTGGGTGGTCCTCACTCAATAGGGGCATCGAGTGACATATCAGAGTGAGACACTTTCCAACACAGTCTGGAAGTATCCTACTTATTAAAAAGATATGTATTCCATTTTGCAGTCTTGCCGACAATGGAAGCATTACATTTTCAAAAAGGTAACAGTCATTCACATAGACCACCGACACTTGGAGTTCATACAGACGCAAGGGATGTTTCAGAATGATCGTCATCAAAATTGGTCCACATACCTGCAACAGTTTCATTTGAACATTAAGTATAATAAAGGAAGCACCAATAATGTTGCATATTGCCTCAACAAACCACCTATCATGGCGCTAACCAAGGTGATCAACTCTTGTGGGAATGAAACTTTCGATTACCGCTTCTCTACAAAAGTGATCCAGAATTCGACCACACATACAATACGCTCTTGGAGGGTAAGAAAGTTCCTAATTTTCACCTCCAAGATGCCCTACTATGTCCCCTGGGACACCTTTGTGTTTCTTTATGTGAGTGTGGCAAGATGATTTGGGAGGCGCACTAGAGTCAGGTCGTTGGGCATTTCGGGGTCGATAAAATCATGGGAGTACTGCAAAATTATTTATGTTGGATGAACCTTCGACAGGATGTTGGGAAGTACATCAAGTCCTGCAGTGATTGAGACATTTCCAAACCGACCATCAAGAAGCAAGGCCTCTATACTTCGTTGTCTAACCCTATTCGACCTTGGGAATCCATATCCATGGATTACATGTCGTGTCTTCCTTCTACTAAGCATGGCAATGACTGCCATTTTTTTTATCATCGACAGATTCTCAAAGATGTCCATTATGATGGCCTGCAAAAAGAATATCATAGCAGAAGCCACTGCTAAATTCTTCTTTAAATGAATGTGGGTACACTTTTGGATCCCATAGTCTATCATCTCAGATCGAGACAACAGGTTCCTTAGTACATTTTGGTCCAGCCTCTGGTCAATGCTGGACACCAAGCTCACCAAGTCCAAAACTTTTCATCCGTAAACTAATGGTCGGGCAGAGGTCGTCAACTGGATGATCATACACATTATGTGCATGTACAACTCAAATAATACACGCACATGGAATGAGAGCCTCCCCTATGTAAAACACAACTACAACTAGGCTCTCCATATCTCAACCAGCCACAACCCCTTTTAGGTGGGCTTGGGATTCCAACCACTATGTGTTGGTTTTCTTGATATGAGATATGATCGATATTCCATTACAATAATGAGTGTTCCATATATAAGGAACATAAGGTAACCATCCATGAAAGGATCCGTCCCTTGAATAATCAATAACTACTTATTATATATTATTTTAATAATCAATAATAATTATATTATTAATTATTATCTTTAGAGAATGTCTTCCCGATGTTGTTGAAACATCAACACTCCCTCTCAACGAGGGAGACATTCTGCAACATGCCACTCTTGTCTTTAAAGTATACAAACTTCACCCTAGACTTATGAAACTTGTCTGTTAGTCTTGGGAGACATCTCTCTCCCACCTGAACCGAGGAGAAAATCCTTCTGTGATTCTCCCTCTGAGCCAATTAACTCTCTCTAATATTAGGCTCACTTTGGGTCTGCATGTAGTAGCATATAGCATCTTGAGTCTTTATGATTCCTTGTCAAATCACCATGACTAGGACAAAGACCACACTAGGATCTTTCACCACAGGCACACACCTATGAGTGAATGTCGTCTTGATGCTAACTAACACGTGGAAATCACTTCAAGCACCTCAAGTCCATATTATTCCTTGTCATTATCAAGAAAGGACTACGTCTGGGTCCATTTATCGCAAGTGCACCTTTGTGATAAATGTATCCTATCTCCCTTGGTGTGGAGCCCAATGTAGGAGAAGTTATGACCGATGTTGAAACATCAACACTCCCTCTTAGCTAGGGAGGTATCTTTCCATAGTAGTACACAACTACTGTCCAAAAACATGCAGTCTCTGCCAGTGGTACAAAAGCACCATAGTAGTAAAATATTTGTCACACATGGCACTCCTAGGTGGACTTCTAGAGGCTACTCCCTCTAGGAACAATTAGGGTCAACTCCCCATAGTGTTATAGATTAAGGGTCAACTCCCTTTACATGTCCTCATGTTCTCTCAACATGGGAGGATGGGATATAAGCCCAAATTCACTTATTCATTCTCGAATAAGTGTCCTTACAGATCAACTCAACTCAATTCACAAAGGAGTACGATATGTAGAAAGTTTATCAGAAATGGCACTCCATGTGCACTTCTAGAGGCTACACCCTCTATAAACACTAGGGTCAACTCCCATAGTGTATGACGTCAAGGGTCAACTCCCTTAACATGTCCTCATGTGCTCTCCACATGGGACATTGGGTTATAATCCCAACTGCACTTATTCCTTCTTGAATAAGTGTTCCACTTATCCCTTCTCGGATAAGTGTCCTCAAAGATCAACTCAACTCAGTCACATAGGAGTATGATCTGGAGAATTTCTTAGGAAGCTACAAACATCAACACTCCCTCTCAGTGAGGGAGCCATTCTCTTCCATGCCAAGTCTGTCACAGAAGTACTTAAACTTCATCCTGGTTTGGTAAGAACATGAACAACCTCCTCATCTATAGGAAGGTATTGCGCCAATACATCCTTCCTCTGCACCATGTCTCGAATGTAATGGTACTTGATCTCAATGTGGTTCAATTTGTCATGAAACATTGGATTATCAGATATCTTCACACAACTTTCGTTACCATAATGAATAATAGTGGAATCCAAAACATGTTTGGATAGATCTGTAAGGATCTTGTGAATCCACACTGCTTCACGAACTGTCATACTTAATGCAATGTATTATGCTTCTGTTGTGCTCAACGCCACAGAAGTTCATTTCCTGCTACACCAGGAAACCATGAAAGATCCCAAAGTAAAGAAACACTTGAAGGTGCTCTTTCTGTCCATTGTTCTCCCTTCCCAATCAGAGTCAATATATTCCTTCCATAACATATCAATACTGGAAGTATATCTCAAACCATGTCTAACTGTGCCTCATAATTATATCAACACATGTTTCACAACAATCTAGTGTGTTTATCTCAACTAACTTATAAACTGGCTAAGTGCACTCACTTCATAGAAAATATTTGGTCCATTGTTAACTAGATACATCAATTATCCAATCAGCTCTTTGTATAGAGTCAGATCAATTTCGTCAAAATTGGAAGAATACACAATTATTTTCTTTAGATTCGTCATCATTGGTATAGTCACGAGATTGAAGTTCAGTATCTCAAACTTCTTTAATATCTCAACTGTGTACTTCCCCTGACTCGGGAAGATCTCATCATTTCTCTACCACATTGCTAGTCCTAAGAAGTAGTGAATCATATTGTTATCACTCCAGGAAACTCTTCTAGGTTGTAGCCCGAAGATGCCTGGTAACTTAACTATTTTCTCGATGTTGAATATATAATTGGATCAAGATGGATAACTAACTCACTAAATCTTACACTCAAGACAATCTAGGTATATTCAACATTACAAGGCCTTCAAGAGATATTATCAGACATGTTGTGTATCAAATAGAACAAAATCTAATCACATAAACCAGATCACACATATATAAAACAATAGGTATGATGGGTCTAGAAACTAGTACAATGGCTTATGATCCTTTGCCAAATAATCAAATAGTGAGTTGACAATCACCTATGGATTATATGAGCATAGACAGAGAATGGAATTCACTCATAAACATAGACAGATAAAAAAGAAGGAATCTGATAACATCAATGAAAGAAGCTTGCAAGTCTCTTATATTAAAGAAAGTGTCTCAACACAAAATACAATAATCTAGTATCCAAAATCGACCCCCTTGGCTCTTCATCCTTGATTGACTTTATAGCCTCTACAATATACAAATGACATCCTATGAAGAAGGATCGAGAATACTAAGATAGCATAATATAAAACTAATCCCAAAATAATAGGAACAACTCCTATATAAAGAGATTCAAACCATATCAGATACTAAGTCTTTGATAGTTGCTCTTGTATGTTGGATGATGACTATGCCTTCTAGAAACTTCAATTGACATTTGTAAGCTAATGGTCTCATCCTGGAAATATCCTTTTAACTGCTTATAATATCTTTGACCAAAAATAAGAAAACTCCTTTATCTTCTGGCCTCAACATCTGTCTCAAAAGACTAGAATAGAACACTAAAACAACTCCCTTTAATTATTATTTAACATTAGAAACATCCTTGTGGTGTTTAGATCAACAAAAGTCGGATCTATGAAAAAATATGCTTCTCTTCCCTGTTCAGTGCTTTCGGTGGCTTGTGAGCTTAAATTTTGACCTATAAGCCATCGAAAGATCTGCTTTAGGTGGCTAAGGACAACTGTTCAAATTGAAATAGCCACCGGAAACGAAGTCTTTAAAGGACTTCTCAAAGCTTTGTCTAACTTTCTTTTCAGGTCGAGAGCAACTGATGTATGAAGCTTCTTTCTGTGAGAGGGCTCATAACCATAGAGAGATTTGTATGTTGAACACACACTTTGCACCTATTAGGTTTTCCCTCAAAGTATGGGGTTGTAGACCTTCATCATGAATTATACATGGCTTCTTGAATGCCACTTTACTTGAGCTTTAACCATATATTATAGGATTGTTCTGAGTCCTAAGCATGTTTGCAGAAGACAACCCTTCTTATTGACTGTTACAACACATCTGTGTTTTTTTCATGCTCTGTCTCCATGATATACTTTATTTGCTAAATTTTCCAATCAACCTCTGGAAGAGTCTCAGATAGAGTCTATCTGCAATAGACATACATAGACAAGTCATTGCATGACTGCTAATAGTGAGTAAATCAGTGAGACCCTTGTGCTCATTAGTGAGCCTTTGTATCTCTTCGCATTCCCTTCTTGCAAGCTTTT
>JZKD02S1080111.1:59747-86064 GCA_000966675.3 Picea glauca | reverse complement strand
TATAAATGACTTGCATTAAACAACAATAAATAAAATAAAAAGTCTTTATTCTCATGCTAGATAATAAATGTTATTTGATAATTTTCCCCAAAATGTACATAACACTCCACCATGCTCATTTAATTCATCACACCCACCATCTATCAAAGTCAAGACAATATTTAATGCTTCTAGATATTTGTATGCAACATAATTTACATATTCAATAAACATTCAATTAAATAGTTAATAATTTAGTTTAATAATTAATACATTAATTACTTATACTAGTGTACATGGGTAGGGTATGTGTGCCTAGATAGAAGACACATATCTCATGCATGTACTAACGATAAACAATCATTGCTTCCAGTGCATAGCTCCTATATGATCACCAAGGCATGTAGAACAACAGATCAAGTAATGCATCATTTAATAATCTTAACGAACTAAATTACACCAATTCATCAATAACTCATTGTCACACTCAAAATATCACTAAGAAATAAAAGAGGGTTTTAAACATGGTAGGAACCAAGTGAGTAAACAATAGTGGCATCTCTAATCCCCAATCGGTACTCTCAACTATCATCGAAGCATCCTTCCTTCCTAACCTACTTCCATCTTCCATCCTATCCTTTCTTCTGTTGGACTAAGATGGAGCATCAACTATATTGACCTAACTCCAGATAGAACCCGTAAGCGGAAGTGTCATACATCTCGACTAAGCTTCCCCAACAAGCAACTAGCAGTCGTCATCACACGTCTAGGGGAGCGTGACTTCACACAGCCCTCCCACGACTCTAGGTTTCAGAGGATAAATGGTGGGCAATACCTCCACCCCTCCTTATACAACTAGGGTCAACACCCTATATCGAGCCATATTGTGTAACTATTGTTATTAGAGTCACGTCATCAAACAATCACTCTGGGCAAGTTGTGTGTCCTGTCAAAATCACACTCACCACAAATCATAGCAATATTTCGAATCATAAATTAAATAATAAGTACCACATATAGCATATATTGTCTTCTTGATGTCTACGACATCCAAGTCACCTCAACACTATAGTCATTTGGCTATCGTATAGCTCATTAACCTATAAGTAATCCACCAATAACTCATATCTATGCATATACATAATAATTTCATATAAGGATCCATATATGTATTGATGTTCAATTTAAGAAATGCATGTTTATTTTTATCATGTCTCGCATCNGTCATCACACGTCTAGGGGAGCGTGACTTCACACAACCCTCCCACGACTCTAGGTTTCGGAGGATAAACGGTGGGCAATACCTCCACCCCTCCTTATAGAACTAGGGTCAACACCATATATCGAGCCATATTGTGCAAATACTGTTCTTAGAGTCACGTCATCAAAAAAAATCACTCTGGGCAAGTTGTGCATCCTGTCAAAACCACACTCACCACAAATCATAGCAATATTTCGAATCATAAATTAAATAATAAGTACAACATATAGCATATACTATCTTCTTGATGTCTACGACATCCAAGTCACCTCAACACTATAGTCATTTGGCTATCGCATAGCTCATTAACCTGTAAGTTAATCCACCAATAACTCATATCTATGCATATACATAATACTTTCATATAAGGATCCATATCTGTATTGACGTTCAATTTAAGAAATGCATGTTTATTTTTATCATGTCTGGCATCTGTTATGAATTCATATCATAACTTGAACTAGTATCCATGTACCTAAATTCCACATTTTAACTTGCATGTTTAAACAAATCAAGGAGCTATCATCATCATGAGTATATAACAATGAAAATAATATAATGCAACATATAAAAATATTTACATATCTAAAATATTTATCTCAATCTGATTAAGCCCAAACAAATGTTAAGAATTGAATTACTAAGATCAGTAAACAATCCATCTTCTAACTCCCTAAAGGTCAAGATATGGGGTGTTACACAAATTTGCATGTTTGAACAAGTTTCATAACTATAATACTTATGAACGTATAACAATAAAATAACATTATGCAACACCTAAAAAAGGTCCAGATACACACATCTCCAATGTCTATATCAATATATCTAAGTCCAAGTAGTTACTAAACAATGAATTACTATGATGAGCAAAATCAAAGTTCTAACTGTTTAAGGTCAACATATGGGACATTACACCGAGTCAATGAGAAAAAAGAAAAGGGATTTATGGAATATTTAAGAGTAAAAATAGAAAAATACATTTGGATGTGATTAATAACCTTTATTCTACATTTTAAATAAATAATTATGATTGCATGGAGTGATGCATGGGTGGGTGAATAATATCCATTTAATAATTAAAATAATCAATATTTTGCACAAGATTGACAAATGTGTGCTTCTTGTTTACATACATTGTTTACTGGTTCGATGGGTGTTTCTTGTTCATTGGTTCGTCGATTGTTGTTGTTGTTGTTTGGTTCAACTTTGCAAGGTTGAGGACTTGCACGTGTGGTTGGACCTGTTGGTGCTTGTTGCTTGCTTTTGTTTACTTCAACTTTACATCGTTGGGGTCCTGCATGCGCAGTTGGAGCTGGTTTTTTTTACTTTGCGGGGTCCCGGTGTTGCATCCATAATTCAACCTATGCTTCTATTGTTCATCATTTCAAAGTAAGTTTCTATGCCATAATTTCATTTCTATTCGTTCTTTGTTGTTCACTCTTTGTAGTTTTCAAGTAATAATGTTTGGTTTTTTCTATTGGCATGGTCGTCATATGTTTTGGGTTCCTTCTGTGCTTGGGATACAATTTGGTAATCGTTGGAGATACATATCTTGTTTACCAGTTCAGTGGTTGTTTCTTGTTCGTTGGTTCATTGATTGTTGCTTGTTGTTGTTTTTCTCAAGTTTGCGAGTTTGAGGTCCTCGGGATGCAGTTGGGCTTGTTCATTTGCTTGTTGGTTTGTTTCTTATTGTTATCTTTTGTTTACTTCAACTTTTCAAGGTTGGGGTCTAGCGCCAGTAGTTGGAGATGTTTTTTTTCACCTTTCATGCAAGTGGACCTATGGTTCTGTCATTTGTCGTGTTTGGAAAAGTCGAGATATGACATCTGTCCCATGCCCGCCTAACCTTCTCTTAAATTTTGCTCCAATATTTTTTCCTACCTCTGGACCATACCTAAATGCCTTTGAAAAATGTTCTTGTAGAAGAAAAGGATACTGAGATGGTTTTAGCAAGAGTGTTTTTCCGTGGATGCAAATTGCAATATTCAGTTTCTATGTTTCTTGGCCTGCAACATTGCTAGAATAATGAATGTGTTATTAAATGCATTACAGCATTGACATTTGAATGAAACCATTATCATTCTAGGATACTTCAGTGTTGACATTATACAAAATAGTGGCATAACAAATAATTGGACAACTACATGTGCAACTACAATGTCCGTTGTCTTTTTGTTAAGATGAAACATGTGCAAAACACACTTATTAACCATATATGGTGAAATGTGCCCATATCACAATATAGCCTCTGTATCCTGTACAGAGACTCATGTGACCATGATACAATTTGTCTTGTACTTGAAATATCAAATGTACCTCAAAGATATTGCAAAATTATATTTCTATGTCTCAAAGCATATATGGATACTTTGTTGCAGAAAACCAAAATCATTCAACTATGGCCATGTTATTTCTTAATATTTTATGTCTTGTAATATACTTTGCGCGGGAAAAACTTTATATAATTACATCCATGGATGAAGAAAAGAAAAGGTTCATGTTTCTAACTGTCTTTTATTCTATTACTTGATTCTGATTTACTGTATTTACATATTACTTGTTCTCCCATGCATACCAACTTCCATTCATGTTCATTGTATTTTGTGCTTTCCCACATTGAAACAAACAAAATAGCTAGAGAGACCTAAGAGTCTTTACCGCAAGTGTAGAAGAGGAGATACAAAGGTACATGCTTTTACTGTTATTTCATATTCCATTGTTTTGTATTTAAATTATAGTGTGTATATGTGTTCACGTAATTTATTGTATGTAGATATTGTGTATCTTCCTACATAATAACTTATCTTCATGTCCTTTGTATTTTTTGTGCCGCTACATTGAAATAAATCAAAGTTTTTTTTTTTTTGTACATATCTTCCTGCATACCAACTTCCTTCATGTCCATTGTATTTTTCTGCATTGCTACATTTAAACAAACATAATAGCTGGAGAAAAGGATGAAATCTTTGCCCCAAATGTAGAGGATAAGTTACAAAGGTTCATGTTTCTACTCTTATTTCATATTCTAGTGTTTAGTATTTCATTTATTGTCTGTATATTTGTTCTACTTTTTCTACTACTTTGCACCTAATTTACTGTATGTAGATACTGCGTATCTTTCTACATAGTAATGTATCCTCATGTGAATTGTATTCTCTTTGTTGCTACATTGAAATAAATAGAACAACATTTATTTCTTTTACTTTTTTCCTCATACTAACTTACTTTCATGTCCACTATATGTGCGACATTGCTACATTGAAAGAAATAGATTAGTTGGATAGGAATATGAATTCTTATATGCCACAACAGAGGGGGATGAAGTACTATCTTCGAAAAGGTATACCAACTCTGCTAGTAAATCAAACACACAAAATGGGTGGGTGCATATAATATTGGACTAGAAAATGATGATTTGGAAACAATGGGCCTTTAGTGAGACTTCCCTCTTCCAAACATTTCCCTCCCCATTTCTAAATTTACCACTTTCTATTATCCCTTTTTTTTCCCTCTTCTATACTTAACCGAATTCCCCTTCCCTTTCCGCGTCTACTTTCACTTTTTCTCTTCTTTTCTTAGTTGTCTTTCCAAAAATGTCTAGGTTCACGGGTTGGTGGACTCACAAGTTCACATTTATACTCAAGCTTCTATATCACGACTCCGACTCACGATTTCTTCATTGCATACTTAGCCACTTTTTTAATCGTGGGTTCTTGGGCTTGCGGGTAAAAGAGTGCACCTCTAGCTTCAGAGCTTCCACAATATATAGATTGGTCGCCATACCCCCCATCATGCCCTATTTCCTATTAAAAAAAATTGCAGTCAAAAAATATCAGTGATACAATTTGACAATCGGTTCCTCATGTTCCCTGACTATCCCTTGACACCCTATTTTGTATTCCATCTCCTTTGACCCTGTATGTGACATTAAAAACAATTATGGAAAATATACAATGAATATGCTTAGTTAGTCCTTTCGATGTTCATCTACACATGCTTGCATAAGAAATAGTTGGAATAATCACATGGCCATGAGAAATCAATCATCACAAACATCAACAGATCGATAAGGCCAAAGGTAAAGATTCATACATTGTGTTCTTGATATGTTTACCAAAAAAATATTCTCAGCTATGTATTCATCTATGCCATGATATATATCTTGATTTCATCTACAACACATACGTTGCAGTTCACAACAAGTATCGACAAGCGCATGTGAGACACTGAACATAGGGAAATTTACATAGACTAAGAAGTATGGTTGCAAAAATTTGCCTCCATACTTCATCCAAGTTGTGTGTCTACTTGTACATTTATGATAGGAAAAAAAAAAAATCTATGCAGACTACCATTCACATTACTTTTCCTGTTCAAAAAATGTCACGAGGTATAAACTTATAACACCCAAAATACTGGCAATAGAGAGCTTGAACAACCGTTGAACTGGACAAGTGTTCGTTATGGACATAATGGTTGTCTATAGAACCTACTTGGACAAGGAAAACAAAATTAGATCCATTATGTGTGCTAACATGATAGACAACAAAGCTCTGATGACTATCACACTAACTATTCCCACACAACTTGTCCAGAAACATGTAGAAAACATAATTCCAAGTAATGGGATATCCATTAGAAATTTTAATATATTTCCCAAAACAATATATTACCATGGTGATTGTGATCGGATTATATCTCTCAATGAAACAAGTATCATGGAAAAAATTCCCTCTATTTCTTCAGAATATTGGTTTTTCTCGGACACAACTATCACCCAACTTGCAAAGAGAAACAACACTTACCCAATCAGAACCATTGGTGTCATTGTCACACTCGTGAGAAAAATTGGCTCGCAACACATTCTCCATATAAAATATGGAGAGTCAGACAACAACAAGGAAATGGTACCATTCTCCATATCTAGTTTTTTTTCTTTTCTTTCACATGTCCATGTATATCAGTTATGTTACAAAACTATTGCAATGTTCCGTTTTGTAGCTGCAATTCCTCGAGACCTATTCAAATTTATTTTCCTCAATGGAACAACAATTGAATAAATGGAAATTTCCACTTATTTTCTTAAAAAATATAACAAATAAATGAGATGTTAAAGAAATGATCTTTTGCACAACCCCTTTCGAGCGTGTATGTGCGAATGCGTACTCGATGTCCTTCGAGCCTGTATGTGCCAAATCAAACTTTCCTGCTTCTTCCTCTATTTTCATAAATGATGATACAATTTGTTTTCTATGATGCAGTAAAAAAATCCCTTATATATATAGACATTGCCTCAATGTTTCCATCCTAACCATGGGAAACATAATTGTAGATTGTACAATTAGACAACCTATGTTACAAGATGTGATTCTTGGGTTAGAATAATTTCCATATGAATTATACCTACAGAAAAAGGAAAACAATGTCTAGATGTTGTCCGACTTTCAGATACATAGCTAATTTACCTTAAATGAGGACAATGCAATATTGCATATTAGTTGGAAAAAAAAATCATATCAAGCTTTGGCATGAAACGAAAAAATCTCATGTATGTCTGTAATTTTTCTTCAATACCCAAATGAATGTTCGTTGGCCTCGAGTTCTTCGGAGTTTACATCTATGGCTATAAAATTTTCTTCCCAAATATTTTGTCTCTTTTTGTTCCCTTGAAAAAACAAGGAGAATCTAACTACAAGTCAAATCGTTGTTGTTATTTTGATGTTTTTTTGTATCTCCTAGTAATAATTTTGCATATTTGTTGGGGTGTCCAAATTAAAAAAATATGGTGCCTAGCTGTAAATTTGTTGGAGGAGTCTACACCTTTTTGGGTGCCCAAATTGGAATTTTTTTTTAACTATGGAACGATTTCTGCATTTTTTGGGTACCCAAATAAAAAACAAGATGATCTCCAACTATACATTTATGGTATAATATCTGCATTTTCTCGATTCCCTAATTGAAAAAAAAGGGCTCAAAATGTATTGAAGCATGAGCTTGAGGTGCCTTACTTCCTATGTTCCTCTCCCATGGGTTTTCTTTGTATGGATGGTTCTCTTTGGTTAACAATTCCAAATATGAACTCAAAGACCTGTAGTTAATATTATTTCTATTTTCTTCCTTTTGCAAAATAATACTTTTCGATTCATCAAAATAAGGTGAGATAGACATTATAAAGAGTACATTTTCCTTGATTTATATTTTCTCTCAATAATCAACTGTGTTTGTTGGGGTTGTAGGTTTGGCTTAATCTCTAGATACAATCATCCAAACATTGTATCCTTGCATCAATGTAAAACCATGGTTTTCGGTCACCATATTAATAATTCATTTTGTTTATTTGATGAAAGGATGGAGTGCCTGAACAATTGAAAAGGGTAAGAGTGACTAGGAAATGTAATACTTTGATTATTATTAATTATAAAATACATCATTGGTTGTTATATTGACAAGGACAAGAGTTATAGGGTGCTATGACTCCACGAGAGAGGGGAAAAGTTGAAGGGATAAGCCTTTATATTTTTAAAATTATTTTTATTTTACCCACCTTAGAATTTTGGAGAGAAAGAGGGGGTTACATGAATGTCTTGGGGGAAGGCCAAATTATGATATTGATATTTAAACCCCATTTTTTAATGACTTAGGGATTGGCCATTCATTCTCACTAAAATCGTTTTTGGAGTCATTCCTCTCTAATATAGTCTTATACTCATTCTTGTTTTGCATGGGGAAGGAAAGATGAATTGTTGAAGGAAAACAACCATGGTTGGTTGGATATAATTAATTTTTTATTATTCCAGAAAAGTGTGGGATTCCTATGGGCATGAGAATAATGGTAGTTGAGAGACAATTGTCCATAGTTGAGAATAGTCAGATTTTCTAACATTTAGATTTCCTCACCAGAAGTATTGGACCCTCGGAAAGAGGTGGACAACCTGAGGGATTGTGTGGTAGTGAAGGGGGTTCATGTTTTTGGGTGGTACAAGATGAGGGGAAAGAGAGATGATAAAATGGATTTTTTTTGTGTTTGAGAAATCCATGAGAGCTTGATTGCTAACTGGTTTGGGAAACTGAGTGTTGGTTTGATATTTATCTTTGTGGATTCATAACCCTTGGTCAGTGGTGACCTGCTATTGAGAGTTGGAATGATTCAGGTGGATATTGGTGGCCAAACGCCTATTCCACTTGGACCCACACCATTTTTTATTTCACTTTTTTAGTTTCTTTAATTGTAGCACAATTTAATTTTTTTAACAGTTTTTCGGGTCGTGAACTTCCAAAGCTGTTTTGAGGCCCTAAACGACAATTTTTGGCATCAAATGTTGCGGCAAATATGAGTCCATTCCGCACTTGATATTTGTTGTCAGCAGTGTACTCCTCAGATATATATTTTTAATGATGTATCATGTCCGTCAAACGAAGATAGTATGCCAAAGTTACAACCCCCGGAAATTGATGTACCAGTTTACCCCAAGGGGGCCCATATTGTGGCATTTCATCTCCTAGGGCTAGGTTTTTGGATATTTAGGGTTTTTCCATTATTTATCAATAATATATAGGCCTTCGAGCCTCATTGTAACAAAGAATTCAGAGGCCAGTAGCCTCCACATATCTTGTCAAAGATAATCTACCAACACCCTAGCTATTTTATTTCCATTCTGTCTGTAAGCATATTTCAGTCATTTGTTGTTAATGAAATGAAGTTTTATTTCCACTCAATCTCTGTGTTTAAGGGTATTTCTATATTTCATTATGTTCGTGCATAAATCTAGATCAATGGTATTAGAGAAGTTTGATCTTTATCGATCCTTCTTTGCATTTCCCCAATGAGGTCGGGGTATAAGGAGTTAGGGATCGATCTAGTTGAACCATTGCAAGATCATCCTCATAAACCCCGAAGGTCGCCCATGGAGGAAGAAAAGAAAGATGAGGGAGCGGGATATCCTATCAAATTATTACTCAAGGAGGCCCTTGAGAAAGAAAGGAACATGATGATGGACAACTTTGCCTAGATCCTTCAACGACTACCCACTGGCAGTGCATCTACATCCAACATCCACTCTCGAGGCACGAGTCCTTTTAAGGTACAAGTAAACTTTGGAATTTCCATATTTGAGGGACAAATAGATGTAGATGTCATAGATAGATGTTTGAATATTGTAGAAGTATATTTCTTGGTTCATGACTTTTTCGACCAAGAAATGATTATTTTTGCACTCCTTATAGTTTCCCATGATGTCAAGGACTAGTGGGAAACCTACTAGGAGAAACAGAGTGAGGAGGAACCCTCTGTATTCTCAGTCGCACCAACTTGGAATTCTTTCTGAGACGCCATCAAGGAACAATATTATACCATGGGGAGATATGAGGAAAAATAAATAAAATGGACTATGTTGTGGAATCAAAGGGACCAAGATGTGCATGAGCTGACGAATTTGTTTCATACCCTATGCACAAAGTTAGGTATCAAAGATTCAGAGAAAGATTTGGTGTTAAAGTACCATAGTTGTTTGCATAGATACATTCAAGAGGAAATAGATTTCCTCGTCATCTCCTTGCTTGTTGTGCCATACCAGTATGTTGCCAAGATTGAGAAGAAGTTCAAACAGAAGATGCAAGAATTTGGATCTGCGAATTAGAAGCAAGGGAAAGGTACCCACAAGCCGTCGAGCAAAGGACCAAGCCAAGGTGGGGTGGCCCAGGACGACCTGCCAAAGCCACAAGAAAATAAAAACACCACAAAGCATAAAAAGGACATGAAGAAGTGGTGTGAGTTCCATAAGCGCTCCACTCATAACACAAGTGAGTGTCAAGCCAAGAAGTCACTGGTAGCCAATTTGAAGGCTTCTGAATCGGTTGCAGGCTCTGATTCTAAATCAAAACCCAACAAGGGGAATGACAGGGGGAAGCATATTATCGATGCAGAGCCCAACACCATTGTTGCCACCATGAAGATCCATAAGAAGAAACCATAAGATCCAGAGGAGGCAAAGCACCTCTTCCATTCCTAGATGTGGGTAAAGGGTTCCCCGTTGTAGTTCATTGTCGATAGCAGGAGCCAGAAGAACCTCATCTTAGTACAGGTTGTGAAATGACTCGACTTGTCGACCACAGTACACCCACAACCATACACCATCAGGTGGATGCACCAAGGACAAGACCTCCACGTCAGCTAGCAATGCCACATTCCCTTCAACATCGAGCCCTTCACGAATGAGTTATTATGTGAGATTTCTCCTCTTGATGTTTCTGATGCATTATTAGGCCAACCATACTTGTGGAAGAGACATGTTGTGTATGACTCTAGGCCTCGTGCTATTATTATTACTTTGGGAAATAAGTTGTACAGGATACCGGAAATAGCATTGCCTACATCCATCTCTTTGGTTACTGCAAAACAATGCAGTAAGCTCATTGCCAAAACTAGGAAATTTGTTTTCTAAATGATCCGCCCTCAGGGAAAGAAGAAGATTGTGGCCACGACCTTGAGACAATTCCCCTCTGCACAACATCGAAAGATGGATAAGGTTGTGGAGGAGTATGAGGACATATTCACCTCCCTCACATGGGTACCTCTACACTATCAGGTCAAGCACCCCATCGATCTGACCCCAGGTGCATCGCTTCCCAATGGACCAATCTACTGATTCTCTGTTATGGAGAATTACAAAATCAAGAGGCAAATTCAAGAGATGTTGTAGGAAGGTCACATCTAGATGAGTTCATCGTCATGTGGGAGCCCAATCATGCTAGTGCAGAAGAAGGATGGGACTTGCAAACTCTTCATTAACTATCAGGCGTTGAACAAGATCAATGTCTGAAATAGGTACCCGATCCCATAGTTTGATGACCTTCTAGACCAACTCAATGGGACACAATATTTCAGCGAGATCAAATTGAAGTCTGGGTATCACCAGGTACCAATCAAACCATATGATGTGTGGAATACTGCCTTCAAATATAAGGAGGGCCTTTTTGAATGGTTGGTCATGCCTTTCGGGTTGAAAAATGCCCCTGCAACCTTCATGAGGCTAATGGACGACATCTTGCAACCATTCACCAACTCATTTGTAGTGGTGTAATTGGATGACATTATGATCTTTAGCTAGATTTGAGAAGAGCACCTCCACCAAATCCGACAGATCCTCCAAATGTTGTGGCAACACAAGTTGTGTGCCAATTTGGAGAAGTGCACTTTTGGCATGACCCAGGTTTAGTATCTATGATAAATTATTGATGAGAGAGGGGTGCATGTGGATCCAACCAAGATCCAATTCATTCGGTATTGGCCAGCCCCAACCACCCTAACACAACTTCGCAGCTTTTTGGGCCTTGCCAATTTCTATCGCAGGATTGTGTTGGGATTCTCTCATATCACTTGGCCCTTGAGTCAAGTCACCAAGGGAGGAGCGAAAGAAAAATTATTTTGGTCTAAATCTCAACAAATGGCGTTCGAAGAGTTGAAGCATTGCATCTAATCTGCACCAGTTCTCACATTACCATACTTGCAACAATGATTTGAGATCGAGGCAGATGTCTCTGACTATGCTATTTGGGTGGTCCTCACTCAATGGGGGCATCGAGTGGCATATCATAGTGAGAAACTTTCTGACACAGTCCAGAAGTATCCCACTTATGACAAAGAGATGTATTCCAATGTGAAGGCTTGCCAACAATGGAAGCATTACATTTTAGGAAAGGAAACGATCATCCACATAGACCACCTACACTTGCAGTTCATATAGACACAAGGGATGTTGCAGAACGATCGCCATCAGAAGTGGTCCACACACCTACAACAGTTTCATTTGAACATTAAGTACAATAAAGGAAGCACCAATAATGTTGCAGATTGCCTCAGCAGACCACCCATCATGGCTCTAACCAAGGTGCTCAACTCTTGTGGGAATGATACTTTCGATTGGATGCTTCTCTACAAAAGTGATCCAGAATTCAACCACACATACAATATGCTCTTGGAGGGTAAGCAAGTTCCCAATTTTCACCTCTAGGATTCCCTGCTATGTCACCTGGGACACCTTTGTGTTTCTTTAAGTGAGTGTGGCAAGATGATTTGGGAGGCGCACTATAGTCGGGTCACTGGGAATTTCGGGGTCGATAAAAGCATGGCAGTAATGAAAAAGTATTTGTGTTGGATGAACCTTCGATAGGATGTTGGGAAGTACATCAAGTCCTACACTGCTTGAGCCATTTCCAAACCGACCATCAAGAAGTAAGGCCTCTATACTCCATTTTCTACCCGTACTCGACCTTGGGAATCCATCTCCATGGATTACATGTAGGGCCTTCCTTATACTAACCATGGCAATGACTGCATTTATTTTTTCATCGACAAATTCTTGAAGATGTCCATTATGATGGCCTGCAAGAAGAATATCACAGCAGAAGCCACTACTAAACTCTTCCTTGAACAAGTGTGGGTACACTTTGGGATCCCACAATCTATCATATGAGATCGATACAATAGGTTCCTCGGTACATTTTTTTCCATCCTCTAGTCGATGCTCGACACCAAGCTCACCAAGTTCACATCTTTCCATCCGCAAATTGATGGACAGACAGAGGTTGCCAACCAGATGATCGTACACATTCTGTGCAAGTACAACTCAAATAATCCATGCACATGGGATGAGAGCCTCCCCTATGTAAAACACAGCTACAATCGATCTCTCCATATCTCAACCAACCATAGACCCTTTCAAGTGGGCTTGGGATTCCAACCACTATGTGTTGGTTTTCGTGATATGAGATATGATCGATATTCTATTACTATAATGAGTGTTCCATATATAGGGAACATAAGGTGACCATCCATGAAAGGATGCATCCCTTGAATAATCAATAACTACTTATTATATACTATTTTAATAATCAATAATAATTATATTATTAATGATTATCTTTAGAGAATGTCTTCCCTATGTTGTCCGAACATCAACAGTCCCTATCAACGAGAGAGACATTCTGCAAAATGCCACTCCTGTCTTCGAAGTATACAAACTTCACCCTAGACTCATGACACTTGTTTGTCGGTATCGGGAGACATCTCTCTCCTACCTGAACCAAGGAGAAACTCCTTCTGCGATTCTCCCTCTGAGCCAATTAACTCTCTCTAAGATTAGGCTCACTTTGGGTCTACATGTAATAGAATATAGCATCTTGAGTCCTTATCATTCCTTGTCAAATCACCATGACTAGGACAAAGACCACACCAGGATCTTTCACCACAAGAACACGCCTATGAGTGAATGTTGGCTTGATGCTAATTAACACGTGGAAATCACTTCAAGCACCTCAAGTCCTTATTATTCCTTGTCATGATAAAGGAAGGACTACGTCTGGTTCCATTTATCACAACTGCACCTTTCTGATAAATTGTGTCCTATCTCCTTTGGTCTGCAGCCCAATGTAGGAGAATTTATGCCCGATGTTGAAACATCAACACTCCCTCTTAGATAGGGAGCTATCTTTCCATAGTAGTACACAACTAATGTCCATAGACATGCAGTCTCCACCAGTGGTACAAAACCACCATAGTAGTAAAAGATTTGTCACACATGGCACTCCCAGGTGGACTTATAGAGGCTACTCCCTCTAGGAACACTTAGGGTCAACTCCCCACAATGTGAGACATCAAGGGTCAACTCCCTTGACATGTCCTCATGTTCTATGAACATGGGATGATGGGCTATAAGCCCAAATGCACATATTCTTTCTTTTATAAGTGTCCTCATAGATCAACTCAACTCAATTCACAGAGGAGTATGATCTATAGAAATTTTGTCAGACATGGCACTCCATGTGGACTTCTAGAGGCTACATACTATAGAAAAACTAGGTTCAACTCCCATATTGTATGACGTCAAGGGTCAACTCCCTTGACATGTACTCATGTGCTCTCCACATGGGATGATGGATTATAAGCCCAACTGCACTTATTCCTTCTCGAATAAATGTTCCACTTATCCCTTCTCGGATAAGTGTCCTCAAAGATCAACTCAACTCAGTCACATAGGAGTACAATATGGAGAATGTCTCAGGAATATGGAAACAACAACACTCCCTCTCAGCGAGGGAGGCATTCTCTTCCACGCCAAGTCTCTCACGAAAGTACTTAAACATCATCCTAGTTTGGTAAGAACATCAACAACTTGCTCATCTGTAGGAAGGTATTGCACCAATAATTCCTTCCTCTGCACCATGTATCGAATGTAATGGTACTTGATCTCAATGTGGTTTGATTTGTCATGAAACATTGGATTATCAAATATCTTCTTACAACTTTGGTTACCATAATGAATAATGGTGGAATCTGGCACATGTTCGGATAGATCTGCAAGGAGCTTGTGAATCCACACTGCTTCACAGACTGTCATACTTAATGCAATGTATTATGCTTTTGTTGTTCTCAATGCCACAAAAGTTCATTTCCTGCTACACCAGGAAACCATGAATGATCCCAAAGTAAAGCAACACCTGAAGGTGCTCTTTCTATCCACTATGCACCTTGCCCAATCAGAGTCAATATATTCCTGCCATAACATATCAATACTGGAAGTATATCTCAAACCATGTCGAACTGTGCCTCAAAAGTATCTCAACACATGTTTCACAACAATCTAGTGTGTTTATCTCAGCTGACTTATAAACTAGCTAAGTTCACTCACTACATAGAAAATATTTGGTCTAGTGTTAACTAGATACATCAATTATCCAATCAGCTGTCTGTACATATTTAGATCAATTTCCTCAAAATCAGAAGAAGACACACTTAGTTTCTTTATATTCATCATCATTGGTATAGCCATGGGCTTGAATTTTAGTATCTCAAACTTCTTCAATATCTCAACTGTGTACTTCCCCTGACTTGGGAAGATCTCATCAATTCTCTTCCATACCTCTAGTCCCAAGAAGTAGTGAATCATACCAAGGTCCTTCATCTCCAACTCAAAGGTCAACACATACTTGCATTCAAAAATAAATGTCTATGTACCTGTGAGGAATAAATCATTAACGTAGAGGACCAAAATGAGGGTGTCACCATTAATAATTTTGTAGTATAGGTTGGGATCAACAACACTTTTTATGAAGCCCAAAATCATTAGGTGTTCATCAATCCTCGCATACCAAGCTTGAGGTGTCTGCTTGAGTCCATACAAGGCCTTATTCAACCTACACACATGAGACTCCTTCTCATGTATGACGAAAGCATCTCACCACTCTATGTATATTTATTCCCCAATCTCTCCATTTAGAAATGTTGTCTTCACATCCATCTGATGTATTTTCGAACCCATGGATGTTGCGAGCGCAACAATCATTCGAATAGAAGTGTAATGAGCAACATGAGCAAATGTTTCCTCATAATCGATTCCCTTCACCTGAGAGAATCCTTTAGCAACAAAACTTGCTTTGTGCTTCTTGATGCTTCCATCAGTTTTATGTTTGATCTTATAGATCCATTTGGAAGTCACTACAGACTTCCTTTAAGGTCTCGGAACAATATACCACACATCATTCTTCATGATGGATTGATACTCCTCCATCATGACATCTCTACATACTGGATGACTAGTTGCCTCCTCATAATTGGAAGGTTTAGAATCAATGATGTGGCTCATAGTTGCAGCACAACATGAATATCTATGAGGTATCTTTCTCTCTTTTAAGGTACCATCTCTTTCTATCTCTCACTCAATTTTTCTCTTACTAGGGATGTAGATCTAGCATTCCTTCGAAGACACACTGTACCCCACAAATGTACCCTTTCTACTTGAAGGGTCTAGCTTGGTCCTTTTCTCCTTGGGTACATGAATGTATATTGAACACCCAAATATCCTAAAGTGTCCAACCTCAGGCTTCACTACGGTGAAGGCCTCCTCGGGAGTCATGTTCCTTAAGGAATTTTGTTCTAAACATACACTACAGTTATGGATGCTTCTTCCCATAGAATCATAGAAAAATGTTGATAATGAATCATCGCCTTGACTGTCTCAACAAAAAATCTGATCTTCCTCTGTGCAACCCCATTCTGTTGAGGGTTGTGAGGAACAGTGTACTCCTTCTTGATCCCTTCCTCAAACATATCTAGGATACATCGAGATTTCCTCATGGGACCAATGTCCCCCAAGACATATCAAGGTTTCCTCATGAAACCAACGTCTTGGTTCCTTCATCTAGTAATCCAATGATTACTCTGCAATACTTCCATTGTCTGACACTCTGACAACTCTAAGCTTTGGAGCATTCTAATATTTTGAAATGTAAACACAAAGTTGTTGCTTGTGACCAAAAACAATCTGACTATGTACGTTGATACCATGAGATATATTTCTGGACTTCCTCAAGTCATATATTGATTCCCCAGTCTTTCCCCAAAGAAAATCGGAGTTTATTTTTCTTTTTTCTTTTTTTCTTTTTTTAAAAGAGGACAATTGTGCTTATTACTTCAATAGAAAGCATCACATGAATGTCCACATAGTGACAGGCAGAGTCACCTGAGGTATATTTCTCGACTTCCTCAAGCCCCACATTAATTCCCTTTTGGGCCTCTGGAACAGTAACATCTTACAAGCTCACTTCTAGAGCGAGGACACATGCTTATTCAGTGGAATATCATTGCCTTGCCAGAGACCACTTGCAAATACAAATATTATTGTAAATTGAAGTTCTTTATATTTTATTGTAGATGCAGTTCCATACACACAAGAAATAAAATTCATCAACCAACAATATTGAAAAATAGTGGAATCTTATCGACAATTGGCATGTCATCATACTGACTTATCTTAAAAACACCAACCTTGCTGAGTAGGGATAAGTGCATAATTGAATAATGAAATATTTCGGCCAGCAAAGGACAATGCCATAGTCTTTCATCGAGTTCAATCGTGCATATATGTGAGGAGGAGCCGTTGGGATGGGAAGCCATAGAGAGTCTCTCCACCTATGAATGCATCAGAACTTCCATACTTAATGACTTGGTAAATAATCAATCAATCGATTCCACTCACAACCATATCACGTCACAAATATCAACATGAATCTCGAAAACAACTCATCGATAGACTCCTAGTAGTAAGGAACCAATATAATGAATGTTTTCTGCTCAAACTTCGTCAAAGACTCGACTAAGTAGGAATTATCATACAAAATATTGATATTTGAATATTTCCGTCGATGTTTACATTGGCAGTCGAGCATTTCCAACCTTAATTAACTGGACATGTCAAGGGAGTTCATGGGACTTTCATCCAGAAATTGGAACAATTTTCACCTTCATCTTTAATCCATCCCATCCAGTCCAATGAAAACAAAAAGATCGCTGCAGACAAATAGATCACTGGAGAACGTGGTTGTCATGAATACCGGAGATGGGGATATGAGCTATGCTCACATTTCATCATTTTAGATGAAAAATTATAGAAACAATGAATCATTTCTAAGAGCGTGGAATCTCTCAAAACATGGTCTTGGACATCTTTACTACCATTTCCATGAAGACACTATCATCTTCTCTCAGGATCCTCGGCTCCCCCGTGAGGGAGCCACACCGAGTCAACCTGCTCTGATACCATGTTGGTTTTCTTGATATGAGATATCATCGATATTCTATTACAATAATGAGTTTTCCATATATAGGGAACATAAGGTGACCATTCATGAAAGGATGCGTCCCTTGAATAATCAATAACTACTTATTATATATTATTTTAATAATCAATAATAATTATATTATTAATTATTATCTTTAGAGAATGTCTTTCCGATGTTGTCCAAACATCAATACTATGTCCCATTGACGTAGCCATGCCAGTTGTGACTACTCAGGATGATTCTTCCCATGTCCAGTCTGAGGCTGACAACGCAAACAACTTCATTGAACGCATTCAATATATCCTCCAACAATTTCATGACATCTTGGACAGAGCCAATGCTAAGTACAAGAAACAACATGATCAACATCGGGTGCTACACAACTTCCATCTAGGCAACAAAGTGTTGCTACATTTGCAAAAGGAGTGCCTCACTGGACCCTACCACAAGATTTTTCCTCTTCGATATGGGCCATACACCATCACCAAGGCTGTAGGGGACAATGTCTTTGAGCTCAGTATTCCACCATTCCTTGGTTTCCACCCAGTATTCAATGTGGAGCACCTTTGGCCCTACTTTCCACCTCTATTGTACACATCTGACATGGCTGAAAAAATCACAGCAACAGAGTTAAACCCAGATTACATGGAAAAAGCCACAACTGATTGGATTATGGACACACAGATCAAGAACACCCACGAGCAGAGGATCCATCTATATTGAGTTTTCAAAGCAGGCCAACTCCTTCACTAGGGAAAGTGGCTCACCAAGGACCAAGTTCAACAGAAGTTTCCTCATCTCATGGAGGAACTCAATGCAAGGGGGGCCATTTCTTCCTAAGGGGGGAGGAATCATCAAGGTGGATATTGGTGGCCACCCGCCTATTCCACTTGGACCCACACCATTGTTTCTTTTAGTTTTGTAGTGTCCTTAATTGTAGCACAATTTACTATTTTTAGCAATTTTTTGGGTCCTGAACTTCCGAAGTCATTTTGAGGCCCTAAATGACATTTTTTTGCATCAAATATTGTGGCGAATATGAGTTTGTTCTGGACTAGATATTCACTATCAAAAGTGTATTCCTCTGATAGATATTTCTAATGATGTATCATGTGTGTCAAACAGAGATAGTATGCCAAAGTTACCACCCCGAGAAATTGATGTACCAATTTACCCTGAGGGGGGCCATATTCTAGCGATTCATCTCCTAGGGTTAAGTTTTTGGATCTTTAGGGTTTTTCCATTATTTCTCAATAATATATAGGCCTTCAAGCCTCATTGTAACACAGAGTTCAGAGTCCAGTAGATGCCACATCTCTTCTCAGAGATAAGCTACCAACTCCCTAGCTATTTTATTTCCATTCTGTCTCTATGCATATTTCAGTCATTTGTTGTTAATGAAATGAAGTTTTATTTCCATCGCATCTCTGCATTTATGGATATTTCTGTATTTCATTGTGTTCCTGCATAAATACGGATCATGGAACAACATTGTCTAAGGTTGGGTGGAACGTCCTTGGTCTACAACCAGTTTGTGATAGGTTTTATTAAAGATAATTTCTCTCTATCATGTGTTTTCTTGTATATTTATATTTGTATTTGTATTCATTATTATCTTTATTAATTAATTGGTGTCAGAATCTCGAATCAACCCAAGAGCATGAATTTGCAGGTATCCGAGTAGTGGGTATGCTTTAGATCACAGCATACAAAAAATTGTTTTGGGTTTTATTGATCTTGGTACATTACAATCAATGTTTCCATCATAACCTTACAATTCACATAGTTTTTCCCATCTAAATTAGTTGTTTCATTTAGGTAAGAATCAACTAGCATATTTTCCATATTAAACATAATAAAACATAATTCCCATAATTCCTAGATGAAGCAATCAACAAACTTCTTAAACAATTCTTTAATTACCTTCAACACTTTACTTTGTTGTTTTTCTCAATTCGAGGCAATGATTTGAATGACAAAAAAAATCTCTCTTTATTCCACATGTCTTTCCCAGATAATTTCCTCTTTACATCCACTTCCCGACTCCTCTATGTCTAGTGGAACCTTTTTGGTGACCTCTTCAAATCAACTTACACTATAACACATTGGAGCTAATTCTGGGTATTCTCTCGATGGCCACACGACTATTCAACAATCACATTCTTAATGGCGATGACTCTCTTACTATGTAGCACTATCCTTTCAACATGGTGACTTCTTTTAACTGCAATGGTCTTCCATGAAACAAATACACAAATTTAACCCTCACGTTTACTTACAAAGAGAACACAAACCTTTCTCTGATATCAAGCCACAGATCTAAACAAACTAACGTAGAAGTGAGATGAATTATCACACACAAAAGTGAACTATTTTCTTGAAACAAGTTACATTTAAAGAGGAATCATTTGATTCGACATATTCCTAAACGTATGGTGGATATGGAATAACTAAAATAGTAATAATTTGTCAAATGAAATTGGAATTCTCTACCAAATTGTCACATATTCATTTGTAAATTTATTCTAATTGTTTGTATCAACCTTAGAAAATCAGGTATTTTGGATTTTCTTATTTTCATGATGCACCGCTTAGTGTGTAGATTGGCCTAGAAAAAGAAGGTTTTGAAACATGGAGTAATGTTGATATCAATCGTTATGGTGGGACAAAAAATTATTTCACATAGTTGTAGTTGATTTAGTTTAGACTTGTAAATTAATATGATACCTTTTCTTTTTCTTATGTACTTTAGTAGCTTACAGGAGATTGGACATGAAAGTGGATTTAAACTTGTCATATTTGTTGTTTAAGCATGTGATCTCTAGAGCATGTTGGCAAGAAGCAAGTTTAAATGATCCACATTTCACTTATGGTTGGGATGTGTTTACCATGATTCTATGAAGTCATTAAGTTTCGGGGTATAATCATATGAAACATGTGCAATGTAAAATGGTCTTGAAACAAAGTGAGATGACAAATACTTTGATACTTCAAATGATTAATAAGCATATTTAAATATATTTGTAGTTATTAATGTGTTTTATATACATATTTAAATATATTTGTAATTATTAATTATATATATATATATATATATGTTATTGTTTATTTTGATATGTAATTATTATTTTGTAGATTAAGATAAATGATGTGTAACTTTTTTATGCTTAACATGAAGTTGATAAGTAACATTTAAAAGAAATATTTTTGAGTGGAGAGGCTTTTTCTATAGTCTGGGAGATGTCTAATTCCATCCAAACTCAACATAGACTTGATTCATGGTATTTAAAACAAAATTTATAATAAAAAAATGTTTCAATGGTCACTTGAATTAATTTATATATATATATATATAAAATAATGGAAAGAAAAATATTTACTTTCTACACCATGATATGTAAGGGAGATGCTTAATTCCTTCACTTCTTAACATATAGTTGGCAAATATGATATACAAAAAATATATTAATAACAAAAAATATTCAATATGATGTTTGTATAAAGTAAAACAATTCTTATGATTCACATATGTTATTCGGAAAATCCACATAAAGTAAAACAATTCTTATGATTCACATAAAGTAAAACAATTCTTATGATTAAATTTCTTTTAAAATATGAAAAATGCCAAGTGTCTTCGTCTTTTTCTCTTTAAATTTTTATAATTTACCCATAACCTCTATCTTATAATTAATCTTCCTTCTTTTCTTTTGATTTAAAATCAATCATTTTTTCTTATTTTTCATTTTTGTTTTCTAACTTTACTATATTTCCTCTGCTAATCGTTGGTTTTCTACCACTTTCTTCACTATTTCTTCTCACACGTGATTTTTTCTTTATTAAACCTCACCTCCTCAACACATTTCTCTCTCCAACAGCTCAAACTTTTCTGCATTACTCTATGAAAACGTTCAAATATGGTGTCTCAGTTTCACCAACTTCTAATGTGACGATCAAATTAATGATTTTACATAAAGCACTAACTACTAATACTTGCACATGCATGCATAGTCTTAGAGGTAATTGTCTTCTCCTTCATATTAATTGCTAGAATGAAGAACTTGCAACTCTGGAGAGTTTGTGATTCCCTTACATGCTCTTGGTCAACTCCTTCCTCACTCTACTCTATTTACTTTGTTCTTTCTCTTTTACTACTCATTACAACAATTTATTTCTATGATAATTAACAATTCTGATTTCCTCTGTGTTTTTCGACTGTCTTTTCAATTAACAATTATGATTTGTGTGCATCACTTCAGGAACGAGCACATCACTTCTTTCTCACCATAATCCATTTTTGTTGTTCGACGTGCTCACTCTCAGGCTGCATGTCTGATTTTGTATCATCTATTACATACTAGAAGGATCAAACAATCTAGGACCACCGCTCATGCTACCAAGTTCTTGCACAAAACTGTTGGGTACACCTCCAATGCCTATCTTCCTTGAGCCTAGCACAGGGGAAACCCTTGGACCATTGGTTGTTTGAGCATAGGAAGCTGTTGTTCCTAGTGTGTTTAATGGGTACATAGTTCAATAATAGAAAACGAGGTAGTGGAAAAAATCCAAATTAACACTCAAAAAAATAATGTTATAACTACAAACCCAATAAAACAACTTACATTGAGGATTCCATGATTGGGAAGGGGATTTGTATTTGGTTCACGCGATCAAGGTTCTTTACATGTATTGGTGGAAAGATTTGTTGTTTCATATCTAGTCTGGCCCGACCCTTGTCCAAATAAAGCAACAAAAGGATTAGAGCCCAAGGCATTCCCACTATTGCCTCCCATTGTTTTTGCAATGAGAAATGACCCTTAAAATGTTTGATACATACGACGAAGCATATTAAAGATTTCAAAAAATGATTTAATGTTTCTCATGGCCTTGTTAGTATTTCTCATGGCCTCTAGTATGATTTTGGGAATCCTTACTGCATCCAAAGCTTGCTTGTCTATGAGTGCCTTGATCATTGAGTATATTTGGAAGATTTGGGTTCCTCTCAATAATTTCCCATACTTGTGGATTACTCATAATCAAGTTTCGCATCAAATCAGAATTGTTCATAAGGTTATGAATGGAATGCATGTTCATCGTCTCTCAAATCATGTTAGGTTTCTATTCTTGAACTTGCTGGAACTCGGGAAGTCTTGCACCGAAAAAACTTGTCCTATTGTTCCCACCTATCTCATCTCCACCCAATCCATTTCCACGAAGTACAAGGAAGAGTAAGCTTCTTAGAATCCATACACTAAATCCTCCATTATTATTAGATGGTACTCCTTGCACATGTAGTGTTGCCATTAACTCATGTTACCCATTAATTAATATTTTATGGTTGAAAATACTCCTAAGTGCTAAATCCATAAGCAATTAATGGTTCTCAAGGACCTAAATTTGATGAAAGACTAAAGTCCCATCCTAGTTAAGACTTCGGGAACCAACAATAAGAATCATGTAGGCTATAGTAATCACAATATAAATAGGAGAGTTGAAACCTCACATTACCCTATCCAAAATGAAGCATGGTTCATTATAATGGCAATAACATGTTACAAGGGCTTCTTAATCCAAATAAAATATGAGTGCACAATAAAGCCTCACATGAAATGAAAATATACCTCAAATTCTAGATTAAGCTTGCTAAAATGTTCTACAAAGTATCCCAAGAGGAAACCTCTTAAATACCCAAATTCTCAACCCTTTACAATGGATAGAGAGAACTCGTCTTTATAGAGTGAGTCTCTTCTCTTATACAACAAAATATTATTATTTTCTAGCTAACTCCATGGAAAGTCAAATAAATTATAATAATGAATTAATTAGATCTCTCCTCAATCCACTGTTGACCATGTTACAACATGTGGAGATTATCCTCTCTAAAGAAATTTTCCCTCATCCAAAAAAAAGAGTAGTATGCACCAAATAATTCCCCTGAAGGGGACACACCACCAAAAATAGGAATCAATTTGATTCAAATGAAAAGTGTCCACATGGAATGTTCCCTCTAAGAATGTGTATGCATGAAACCACTCCACAAGTGTGAATTACAAGGTATCCAAGTCAGTGGATGAATGTGCAAGATGCCAAGAGGATGGAATATCCATAACAAAGTATGTGATCAATTCTTAACCTCTCCTTTCCTTACCTTTGCTTTCCTTTCTTTCCTAGCCTTTCCTTTCCTTTTCCTTACCTTGTGTTCCCTTACTTTACCTTGACTTGCTTCGTCTTTCCTTGCCTTTCCTTTTGTTTCCATGCCATTACATGCCTTGCCTTGACATATCATGTCATTCCTTTGCATGCCATGCTTTTCCTTGCCTTGAATTTCCATGCCATGACTTGTCTTTCCTTTTCTTATCATGCCTTGTCATAACTAGACCTATACTTATACCAAGAAATTTCCTTTCCATGCCTTTCCATGCCTTTCCTTGCCTTGGCCTGTCTAGCCTTTTCCTGCGTTGCATTTCTTTGCCTTTCCTTGACTTTCCTTGCCTTGCATTTCCCTATTTTTCCTTGAATTTCTATGACACACCTTTCCTTTCATTTCCCTATTTTTCCTTGAGTTTCTATGACATGCCTTTCCATGCCATGCTTTGTCTTTAATTACCTTTTGTTGAATTGCATTGCCTTCCAATTCCTTACCTTTCGATGCCATGCATTGCATTGCCTTGCCTTCCCATGCCATGCCATGTTATTCCATATCTTGCGATGAGATGCCCTGGCATGCATTTCCATGTCTTTCTTTGCCATTCCATACCTTGTCATTCCTTGCCTTTACATGTCATACCTTTCCTTTCCATGCCATCCCATGCCATCCCATTCCATGTCATTTGTTTCCTTGTCATGCCATGCGTTGCATTGCCTTGACTTTCCATGCCATTCCTTGCCATTTTATGCCATGCCACGGTTTTCTTTTCAATGCCTTTCCTTTCCATGTCATTCTTTTCCATGCTATGTCATGCCATTTCATTCCATGCATTTCCATGCCTTGTCTTGCTTTTCACTACCATCATTTTGCATGCCATGCCTTTCCTTTCCATGCCATTTCATGCCATGTGATTCCTTTCATTGAATTTCCATGGCATGTCTTTGTTGGCAAATTCAGTTAACAGACAGTGAATCAGCGTATACTTGTCATTGATGGCAATTACAGTTGTGGTTGCAGTGATGGTTTGAGTTCAACAACAATGAATAGCAGCGCAACAATAATCGGGAGGAGAAGAGTCAGTGATCGTTGGATCCCATTCAAACTTTCCGAAAGGCCGACAGCCGTCAGATCTGTAGAAGCTGCGAGAGAGATAAGCCATCAGGAATCAGAGTTTCACGAGTCCCGTGAAAAATGACAACGAGAACCCCGAAATATGGATATGCGACTTCACGATGTAATCATAGCCATTAACGTTAGAAGCGATCTGGACCGTTAATTTTCCTCATGGAGAATCGGGGATCGGGACTTTGAAATGACAAAGTCACATGACATCGAAAACCCCGATTTCGTGATATGCGAAATCGCGATGAAAGAAATCTCGACTGAATCTTCACCGTCAGATCAACATGTGATCTAGACCGTCGATCCAAGTCGCGTCAGATAGGGACATGTGGCACAACCAGGTAATGACAAGTGTCAGGCAGATTCAAAACTTCAGGCACATGTAAGTCACGAATAAGAGTGACACGTGGTAGTATTTAACACGTGTCAAACCATGAGTGATGTCAGCAGAGTATCGGGAATCGGGGATCGGAATTTTGTAATGTCTAATTCACATGACATCGAAAACTCTGAAATCGCGATATGCGATTTCGCGATTTGATCGCAGCCGTTAAAGAAAGCATGAGGTATGGACTGTTGATTTTCTTCATCAGAGAATCAGGGATCGGGACTCTGAAATGTCCAATTCACTCGACAACGAAAACCCCAAAATTGCGATATGCGATTTCACGATTTGATCGTAGCCGTTAAAGAAAGAATGAGATCTGGACCGTTGATTTCCTTCATCGTAGAATCGGGGATCGGAGGATCGGGAATTCTGTAGTCGTGTGCATGGTGACATCGAAAATGCCAAAAACCTGATGAGAGGTTTGACCGAGGTCACATGTTGATGGTCATAAGGGCCAAGGCCTATAGCCAACAGGGCTAGCATATGAAAGGAACGTCAGGATTTGGACGATCGGGAATCACGCGAGTGTATGCATTGAGGCATCACAAACCCCGTAGCCCCGACGAGGTAAGGTTGTGGTTAAGGAGTCACGGTCACATTGACCGGGAGCTAAGATTAGGAGGACTAGCGTATTAAAGTGATGAAGCCTGGTTAAAAAGGCAAGAATTATAAAGATTATCTAACGGTGCAGATAAGGTTTGAAAGTGATCGGAGGGCTGTTGTTCTTTCTCATACATTAACGCTTCAGTTATGAATCCGTTAAGAGAAACAGACTGATCATGACAAATCGGTTAGTGTTTCAGTT
>JZKD02S1080111.1:25806-45092 GCA_000966675.3 Picea glauca | reverse complement strand
ATATGTGGGTGGGGGGGGGGCATTAATAGAAAAAGTTTAATAAACTTTTTCTATTAATGCCCCCCCCTCCCCCATTTCCACTATGGATGTCCTACAAGAATACAATTTCATCAATTTAACTCAAATATATGCAAATTCAACCTTTGCAATAATAAATGTTCGAGTGCATTGCCGATGGACATTCCTGGTGCAAGTTTTCCCAAACTTCACTCATGAATTGACAATTTTATTCCCATAATTCCGCTCAATTTATCATGGCTTTCCTACAACTTGAATTTCAACTAATTGTTTTTCTATATTTCCTTAAACACAGATCAAAATTAAGGATATGTCATTGTTTAATAAGATTTTCCCAAATTCTGTATGAATTTAACAACAAAAATTGATATTCTACCCAATTCCATTCAATTACTTAAAATTTCCATCATGGATGCACTATAGCCTGAAATTTAGCCACTTTTGGATTCAATTCTCTGTAAGAAACCACATCGGCATTATGCTAACTCAGTCCATGTAGGTTCAGTGTTGTAAACTAGTCTTTGATACCACTTTGCAACATCCCCAACCCCCTGTTGGGATATACCACTTAAAAAATTTCTTGAACTATGATACCATATTTAAAACATACCCATATTCAAATCTAGGCATAAAATTTGATACCAAATCGTAATGTTTCTATTACCAACAAAAACTCAACCAAGTTACTTTCATGCACCTCTAACACTCATTAGAACATAAAAATGCATTATGTAATGCACAGTTAAATACATATTCATAGCATAAATATATATGCATCATAAACAATATAAACCGTATCTTTGACTAAAGGTACACGAACTGTGGGAAAACCTTCAATGTTCTTCCCAGCCTTAGACCACCCGTCTCATCAATCCCAGTAGTGGGTCACCCCTACGTTGGGGATAAACTCCACTTGGGTAAGGGTTCCTATCCAAGCTAAGTCATTTCATTCAACAACAAACTTAGTCATAGGTAACTCAGTCACAGGTGACTCAAATCAAAGGAAACTTCATTATAGGTGATCCAATCACAAGAATTCCGTCAAAGGTAACAATTCATAGTGGTAGCCTACAGTCCATCATTCCCCACATGTCTTTCCTACCGCACTAATTGCTCCCATGCTCTTCTAAACATTCTTTTGGCTGCCCCACCTCCCTTCGAGGTCTTCAACAACATAATGGAAAGGAAGTCTGAAATCCATGTCATTGCAGTTTGGCACCTTGAGAAATTACTTACCTCGAGTTTTATCACCTAGAGTTAATGCAATTTCCCATGGGCCTAACAAACTGCCTCTTCACTCTAGCTCTCCAAGCAAATAAATGTACAGGTATCTACGACAATAACAACAAAATACTCATGAGATTATTATGGAGGTTACATTATAGTAACAATAGGGTTCTATGATAAAACAATCGGCTACCGATCCCCCCTCTGTGATCGCATGAGTGATTGAATCCCCTAGAAAAAAGGTACTAAGTCCAAACTATTTGGATGCATGTTCCCCACTTCACACTTGTCATGTTGAGAACTATCTTTAGTCCACATGCCCCTCTCCCTCAGACTTATGATAAAACAATATCCATACTTTAGATTTTAAAGAATATTAATCTAATATTCCTTAAGCCCCCTTAACTTATCCTCCTTAACCTCAGATAGTCGAGTTATACCCTCCCATACACTTTTATGTGGTTGGTCTACTGCAATGATGTATTTTCATTATATTTTCTTGTGATTACTTTTAGATTCTTAGTAAAAAAGTACTCATCTTTTGCATCGAGGATCACCAACCTAAAAGCATAAAGATCGCGTGCTAAACTAGTGCGTGCGAAACTTATGGGATGCATGCATTATTCTCTTAGCGCGCAACCCTATCACACTTACACAAGTGCACACTACAAGAAGAATTGTATACAAAAAGGCTCTCTGGCCTCCAAAATCACGCATTAAGTTCATGTGTGTTAAATCCTTGACTATGCGCCATCCTCGAAGGCTCTTCCTTTAGTGTGCCATTCCTATGCACTTATATTGGTGCACATTGTATACTTCAATTTGGTCCTCTTTTAGTGTGACATTATTGTGCACTTACATAGATACATACCAAATACATTAAACGACACAATATAGGGTAAATTCATGAATATGGGTGAAGTTCTTTAACTTCCTTCGTTCAAAAGTATTTGTTTTATTTAGAATTTCACTTTAGAGTACAAGCAAAACTTGTAAATAATTTTGTTATACGATTACATGATTAAATATATTATGTTATACGATGCTACTAATGGTTTTCCAAGTGCAAAAAGAAGAACCATTGGTACAAGTGGACTCTAAAGTGAGTCAAGATATGTGGACCAAGATAGGGCGAGGTTATGTATGATAATTGTATGATTAACATGTATATGACATTGCTTATTGTTTATTTATGATCATTGGATAGTGTTATTTGACATGTCGTCTCTAGATCTATGTAGAGATAGGGAAACATTTACCAAATAACCTTACACATGGTCAAAGGGTTGTATGATGATATGTGACATAAGCACCATCAGGGAGAAGAGGTCTAGGTTGCCTATGCCTACCTACTAGCCTCCTTTCCATGGAATGGGTTGAAAAACATATGTTTTAATGTTTTTTCCTAAAGGTTACACATTGTTGTAAGGGTAGGCCACATATTCAGTCACATATGAGGCCATGCTAAGGGGTTCATAATAATATGTCAATCCTTATTCATCAATGACCATTAGTCCCTCACCACTGGTTAATGAGTTGGGTGAGCTTAGTCCCAACCATGGCACTGTCCCCCATCATTGAAAAATGATACTTGAAGGGGATGTGAAAACACGGTGCCCTTGGTACATACTGGTAGGTAGTACTTAAAGGGCATGTAGGGGCATGGCACTATTTTTATCATGCATTTGAATAGTTGTGAATGTTATGTGTAGGTCTTGGTGCAGGGTACTTCAAGAGTTGTGGAGGTTATGTCTAGCTCTTGGTACTAAATACTTGAAGGTTCTAACGTAACTTGGTCTCACATTTGGTATTGACTTTGAATCAGTTTATTTGTATTTGGATATATGAATACTTTGGGAGAAAAGTATCATTTTTCATATGCACTTTATTTTAGCATGGGAAATTGAATGAATTGCATGAGTGGTTTGAATTATCATATGGACTTATGCACATATTTGGTAAAATGGGTAATAGAATTTATTTATAATTGGAAAAGGAAATGTATTTAGAAAGGGGTGAGTTAAATGGAAAGAAAAACAATTTTATTTAAATAGATATTAGTAATTTCATGTGCATCGACTCAATGATAAATAAAAAGGGATTTAGGGAACATTTAAGAGTAAAAATAGGAGTGTACATTGGGATGTAATTAATAATATGTATTCTACATTTCCAATAAAGAATTACAATTGCATGGACTGACACATGGGTGGGTGAATAATATGCATTTAATAATTAAAATAATTAGTATTTTCAACAATATTAACAAATGGGTGATTCTTGTTTACATACATTGTTTATTGGTTCGGTGGGTGCTTCTTGTTCATTGGTTGGTCGGTTGTTGCTTATTGTTGTTTTGTTCAACTTTGCAACATTGAGGACATGCACCTGTGGTTGGACCTATTGGTTCTTGTTTCTTGCTTTCTTTTACTTCAACTTTGCAGGGTTGGGGTCCTACATGTGCAATTGGAGATGTTTTTTTTTACTTTGCAAGGTCTCGGTGCTACACCAAAAATTTGACCTGCGCTTCTGTCATTCATCATTTCATAGGAATCTTCGATTCCATAATTTCATTTCTATGTGTTCTTTGTTTTTCACTATTTGCAGTTTGCACTTAAGAATGTTTGATTATTTCTATTGGCATGGTCGTCATATGTTTCGGGTTCCTTCTTTGCCTCGGTTGAAATTTGGTAATCATTGGAGATACATATGTTGTTGACTGGTTGTTGCTTGTTCATTGGTTCATTGATTGATGTTTTTTTTTGTTTGGATCCAGTTTATGAGTTTGAAGTTCTCGGGCTGCAGTTGGGCATGTTCATGTTTCCTCGCTAGTTTTTTTCTTCTTGTTATCTTATATTTACTTCGGCTTTGCATGGTTGTGGTCCTGCACTGGTAGTTGGAGATTTTTTTTCACTTTCCCCCCAAGTGGACCTACTATTATGTCATTTTTCATGTCTAGAAAAGTCAAGATCTGACACCTGTCTCATGCTCGCCTATCTTTCTCTTAAATTTTGCTCCTATTTGTTTTCCTAGGTCTGGACCATACCTATATGCCTTTGCAAAATTTTCTTGTAGAAGAAAAGGATACTAACATGGTGCTAGCAAGAGTGGTGTTTTGTGGATTGCAAATTGCAATATTCAGTTTCTATGTTGCTTGGCATGCAACATTGCTAGCATAATGAATGTTTTCTCAAATGCATCACACCATTGAAATTTGGACTAAACCATTATCATTCTAGGATACTTTAGTGTTGACATGATACAAAATATTGGCATAACAAATTATTAGACAACTAAAAGTGCAATTACAATGTCCGTTGTCTTTTTGTTAAGATAAAACATGTGCAAAACACACTTATTAACCATATATGGTGAAATGTGCACATATCACAATACAATCTCTTTATGATGTACACAGATTGGTCTAACCACGATACAATTTGCCTTGTACTTGAAATATAAGATTTACATCAAAGATACTGCAAAATTATATTTCTATGTCTCAAAGCATATCTCGATACTTTGCTACAGAAAACCAAAATCATTCAGCTATGCCATGCAATTTATTAATATTTTTTGGCTTGTAATATATTTTGGGCAGGAAAAACTTTATATAATTACAACCATGGATGAAGAAAATAAAAGCCTCATGTTTCTAACTATCTTTTATTCTATTCATTGATTCTCATTTACTGTAAGTACATATTACTTGTTTTCCCCTCCATACCAGCTTCCATTCATGTTCATTGTATTTTGTGTGTTCCCACATTGCAACAAACAAAATAGCTAGAGAACACGAAGGAGTCTTTACCGCAAGTGTAGAAGAGGAGATACAAAGGTACATTCTTATACTGTTATTTCATATTCCATTGTTTTGTATTTAAATTATTGTCTGTATATGTGTTCACATAATTTATTGTATGTAGATATTGCGTATCTTCCTACATAATAAGCTATATTCATGTCCTTTGTATTTTTTGTACCGCTACATTGAAATAAATAGAACTTTGTTTATTTTTTTTACATGTCTTCATGCATACCAACTTATTTCATGTCGATTGTATTTATCTTCATTGCTACATTTAAACAAATAGAATAGCTCAAGAAGATGATGGACTCTTTGCCCCAAATGTAGAGGAGAAGTTACAAAGGTGCATGCTTCTACTCTTATTTCATATTCGAGTGTTTAGTATTTCATTTATTGTCTATATATTTTTTCTACTTGTTCTACTGCTTTGCACCTAATTTATTGTAATTAGATACTACGTATCTTTCTACATAATAACTTATCCTCGTGTGAATTGTATTCTCTTTGCTGCTACATTGAAATAAATAGAACTGTATTTCTTTCTCTTAAATGACTTTCTGCGTATTAACTTACTTTCATGTCCACTGTATGTTCGACATTTCTACATAGAAAGAAACAAATTGGTTGGATAGGAAGATGAATTCTTATATGCCACAATATAGGGGGTTGAAGTGCAATCTTCGAAAAGGTATACCAACTGTGCTAGTAAATCAAAGAAACAAAATAGGTGGTTTCATATAATATTGGACTGAAAATGATGATTTGGAAATAATGGGGCTTTGTCGAGACTTCCTGCTTCCAAACATTTCCATCCCCATTTCTAATTTTCCAACTTTTTGTTATCCCATTTTTTTCCCTCTTCTATACTTAACCAAATTCCCCTTTGTTTTTCTCATCTACTTTCACTTCCTGGCTTCTTTTCTTAGTCATATTTCCAAAAGTGTCTAGGTGCACGGGTTGGCAGACTCACTGGTTCACATTTATACTCATGCTTCTATATCACGACTCTGACCGATGGTTTCCTCCTTCCATACTTAGCCACTTTTGCGATCTCGGGTTCTCAGGATGGAGGCTTCAAGATTGCACCTCTAGCTTCAGAGGTTCCACGATATACAGATTGACCACTATAGCCCCCCATCATGCCCTATTCCCTATTACACATTTTTTCTTTCAAAAAATCAAAGGCATAGAATTTGACCGGCAGGTCCTCATGTTCCCTGAGTATCTCTTGACACACTATTTCATATTCCATCTCCTTCGACCCTGTATGTGACATTCATAACAATTATTGAAAATATGCAATGCATATGCTTATTTAGTCCTTCTGATTTTCATCTACACATGATTGCATTAGAAAATGTTGGACTACTGACATGGACATGAGAAATCAATCATTGCAAACATCAACAAACTGACAAGGACAAAGGTAAAAAGTCATACATTGTGTTCCTCATATGTTTATCAAACAAATATCCTCAACTATTTATTCATCTATTCCAATATAAATATGTTGATGTCATTTGCAACACATAATTTTCAGTTCATAAGAAGTATCAATGAGCGCAAGTGAGACACTGAACATAGGGAAAGTTACGCACACTAGGAGATCCAGTAGCAAAACTATGGCTCCATAATTCATCCAAGTTGTGCATCTACTTGTACATTTATTCCAGGGAAAAAAAAAATTAATGCAGAGTACCATTCACATTACTTTTCCTGTTCAAAAAATGTCAAAATGTCTAAACTTATAACACCCAGAATACTATCAGTAGAGGGATTGAACAATTGTCGAACTAGACAAGTGTTCATTGGGGACATAATGGTCATCTATAGCACCTATTTGGAAAAGACAAACAAAACTAGATTCATTATGTGTGCTGACATGACAGACAACGAAGACTTGATGACAGTCACACTGACTATTCCCACAACTTGTCCAGAAACATGCCGAAAAGATATTGCCAAAGAATTGGGCTATCCATTACAAATTTTAATATATTTCCCAAAATAGTATATGACCCTGGTGATGGTGATCGGATTATATCTCTTAAGGAAACAAGTATTGTGGAAAAAAATCATGTTATTTGTTGAGAATATCATTTCGTCCCGGACACAACTATCAACCAAATTGCACACAGAAACGACACTTACCCAATCAGAACCATTGGTACAACTGTCACACTCATGAGAAAACATGTCTCACAACACATTTTCCATATAAAATATGGAGAGTTAGACATTCTCCAGTTTTGTCCTTTACTTTCACATGTCCATGTATCTCAGTTATGTTACAGAATTATTTCACTATTCCATTTTGTAGCTACAATTGTTCGACATCTATTCAAAGTTGTTTTCCTCAATGGAACAACAATTGAATAAAGGAAAATTTCCACTTATGCTCTTCAAAAATATAACAAATAAAATAGATGTTAAAGAAAGGATATTTCACAAGACCCAAGAAACATCTGGAACAAAATTGCGAACAAACATAGTACATGATCTCAAGAAACTAACTAGCTCTACAATTTTTTTGCGTATACATATACAATTTCATCCTCACTTTGCTCATACAAATTGCGTTCACCAATTTTCTGTAGTTTTTCTTTTTTTGTTTTGCATTTGTATATTATATTGTTCAATATATTAACTGTTATGCTCACATGTTGAGGTTGAGGGTGCCTTGGTTGTAGAGAATGCATATTCGACACCCTTCGAGCTTGAATGTTCCAAATGCAACTCTCATGCTTCTGCCTCTTCTTTCATAAATTATGATACAATTTATTTTCTATGATGTAGTAAAAAATTCCCTTTCATATATAGACATTACCTCAATGTTGCCATCCAAACCGTGGGCAACATAATCGTACATTATACAATTAGACAACCTATGTTACAATATGTGCTTTCTAGGTTAGCAGAATTCTCATATCAAGTATACCTACAGAAAAAGAGAAACAGTGTCTGCATTTTGTGCGATTTTTAGATACATTAAAAATTTACCTTAAACGAGGACAATGCAACACTGCAAATTGGCTGAAAAAAAAAAAATTCATATCAAGCTTTGCTAGGAAACAAAAAAATATCATGTGTGTCTGTAATTTTTCTTCAATACCCAAATGAATGTTCGTTAGACTCGAGTTCTTCAGAGTTTACATCTATGGCTGTAAAATGTTCTTCTCATAGATTTTGTCTCTTTTTGTGCACTTGAAAAAACAAGGAGAATCTAACTACGAATCAAATATTTGTTGTTATTTTGATGTTTTTTTGCATCTCCGAGTAAGAATTTTGGATATTTGTTGGGTTGTCCAAAGGAAAAAAATATGGTGCCTAGATGTAGATTTGTTGGAGGAGTCTACACCTTTTTGGGTGCCCAAATTGGAATTTTTTTTTCCAAGTATATAGCCATGCCAGGATTTCTGCATTTTTTGGGTACCCAAATAAAAAAGAATATGATCTCCAACTATACATTTATGGTATGATATCTACATTTTCTCGATTCCCTAATTGAAAAAAAAGGGCTCAACATGGATTGAAGCATGAGCTTGAGGTGACTTTCCTCCTATGTTCCTATCCCATGGATTTTCTTTGTATGGATGTTTCTATTTGGTTAACCATACTTAATTAAATCCAAAATTTCATACAATTAAACATATAATTCCTTTCTCATACATAAATAATTCATTCACCATCATAGAAGCATAAATATTCAACAGAAATTAAAATTTATCCACAGCATGAAAATAACTCATCAAATTCATAACTAAAATACCTCCTTTTGATGCTAATTCCCGCTACTTTGGTTGTCCTTTCCCTGCTTCCTTACCCAGCCTGATGCACTGACCCAACTTTGCCCAAACCAACTAACCTCCCAGCCAGCTAGGAGCATCATGTCTGGATCCATAGCTCCAGGAAACTAAAAGGAATCCTAGCCCTCGTGCCTAAAAGCCCCAGCAACCCGGTGCCCCATGCAAAGGTTCACCAAAAATTCCCAATATCAAACTCCTCCAACCAGACAATGTGCCACAAAGCTATATTCCACAGAAATACATGCCACCGAAAAATACCATCCCCTCCAAAATTCTTCCTCCCCAAAATAATCCTCCCCCTATTTCCCGTAGGACTCTTTCATCATATGCCCCCTTCACCGACTCTCCTCCCCCTCGTTAATTTCCTTATGTCCTACTTTATTACCTTATCCCCTTCTTTATTATCTTATCCCCCTTCTTTATTATCTTATCCCCTCCATTTAATGTTTCTTTCCCCCCCTTCATACGTAAGTCTTTAATTAAATAAACTAAAATTATTAAGCCCCTTTAATTCATTACACAAATATTTGATGAGTCTATTAATTAATTAATTAATCATCGACAGGTATGAAAAATTAATTAATAAATAAATAATTAATTAATATTATTAAGAAATAATTATTGTTTAACTCAACATATTAGGACAATGAGATTATCAAATTAATTAAAATTAATAATCCCTATGCATCTATTTAACTAGGGTTGTTACATATACTCACCCTTAATGAAACTTCATCCCGAAGTTAAGGTATCTCATGGTACAAAGGAAAAGAAACATGGTTCACACATTCATAACAATTAACTAACACTATTAGTAAGTAGTCACGAAAACTCATACATACTAGTGTACATGTACAAGAAATGCATGTGTAGCTAGTACATAAAAGTCTTTTGCATGTACTAATAATCAATAACTATCACCCTTTAGTAATTTATGTATGCATCCAATCCAATCAACAAGACTAGTCTTTTATAAAAGACAATAAACCAATCAAATGTTTGTGAAATACTTTAATTAAATATATCCTAGTTGAACAATTTTATTTAGACAATTGTGGTTTAGTTACGTAATTATGAATATTCATATATACACATTTTCTTTTTAGAAGGGAAAACATTAAATTCCACCATCACACAAATCTCCATACTTTCTCAACTATTTCTACTCATCCTTCCTCCCTAACATACTTCCATCTCCATTCCTATCCTTCCTCTGTTGGACTATCTTGGAGAGTCAACTATATTGACATAACTCCAAATAGAACCTGTAAGCGGAAGTGTCACTATCTCGACCAAGCTTCACCAACAAGCAACTGACAGTCATCATCACACGTCTTGGGGAGCGTGAGATAACATCGTCCTCCCATGACTTCAGGTTTTGGAGGATATACAGTGGGAAATGCCTCCACCCCTCCTAATCATAACTAGGGTCCACATCGTACAATGGAATATACAGTCGCACCGTGTTGCTGGGAGTTTTGTCATCGTTTATTCGGTTTTGGGTAGTCTCATCACCTGAAATCATGCACTAGTTCACATATCATAGCAATGCATCCAAACCAATATAATTTCACATACAAATATTCGTACCATAATGTTTCTTGGCTAGTGGTCATGACATCCACTTTCATCATCATTATCCCTTGGCTATTTCATAGCCCATAACCTGCAGATTAGTTTATACACAAACTCATACATTTCTATGCATTTTCATCATGTAATCGCATACAATCATCATTTCAATTCGGTATCCATGTACCAACAACTTAACATCAAAGTTTTCAAGTTAGAAATAGATCTCATAATATCCCATAATTCAATTTCGATACCCATTCATAAAATTATCATTTATCAAATAGATTGCATCATATCCAACACCATTCTACTAGAATTTAAACTTTCATAGGATTCACATTCACACAATATGTCACATCATATCCATCATCATTAATAACACTTAAACATTCATAAATTTACATTGACATAGTAGATCGCATTATATCCATCATCATCAATAACATTTAATCATTCATAAAAGTTTAAATTCTTAAAAGTTTAAGTGTATCATTTAATAGTTTCACTGTGAGTAGAAAATAAAAGTGTAGGCCTCAGGTAATCCTGGATGTCTAAGCCAAAAGGTGGTGTTACATACACCCAACCTTCGAGAAACATATCCTCGATGTGGTCAAAAAAATGAGGGATAGTCTCATCGTAGTGTCTCGGTGTCTTCCCAAGTAGTAGATCCGGGACTATACTTGTCCCATTGGACCTTAACTTTGTCTACCAGACAGTTCCTCAGCTGTCAGACTCTACGGTCCAATATGCATAACGGTTCTACTGTGAGGGTTCCCATGTTCAATACCTGCAATTCCTTCCAATTTATTTTATGTGATTCATCAGCAACATAATGACATAAAACAGATACATGAAAAACATTATGAGTTTTATGCAAGTGAGGTGGCAGTATGAGACGATAGGCAACGGGTCCAATTTTCTCTTGGATTCTTAACGGTCCTATAAATCGAGGTGACAACTTTGTCCCTTTCCCGAACCATATGGTACTCTTATTAGGCCTGATACGAATGAAAACCTGGTCTCCAACTTCATGACTTCGGTTGGTCCTATGTGGATCCGCATAACTTTTCTACCTATCCTATGCTTCCTTTAGTCTCTGCGTAATCTGAATCACCTATTCCTCCATCTCTTGAATCAATTCTGGCCCAACTGTTACTTCATCTTCTATTCTATCCCAACTCAATGACGTTCTACATGGCCTTCCATAAAGAGCTTCGTAGGGTGGCATTCCGATGGAGCTATGAAAATTGTTATTGTAGGCAAACTCTACCAAAGGTAGGTACTTCTCCCACTGGGTTTGATTATCCATGACATACATCCTAAGCATGTCTTCCATGACTTGATTTACCCTTTCGGTTTTCCCATCTGTTTCAAGATGATAAAATGTGCTTAAGTTCAACTGAGTCCCCAACGCTGACTGTAAGCTTGTCCAAAACCTAGAAGTGAATCTGGAGTCCCGATCTGAAATGATCTTCTTAGGTATCCCGTGCAAACAAATAACCTCATTTACAAACAAACGTGCCACATCAGTGACATCATAAGTGTCTCTAAATGGAATAAAATGAGCACTCTTGGTCAACTTATCAACTATCACAAGAATGTAATTATGTCTATGAGATGTGAGTAGCAACCCCACAACAAAATCCATAGAAATGACTTCCCACTTGGACATAGGAACATCATGTGGTTGTAGGAGGCCTGTTGGGTGATTGTGATTGACTTTCACTTGTTGACAGTCTAGGAATTTGGTGATGAAATGGATAATATCGTGCTTCATTCCTACCCAGAAGAAGAGCTTCCTCATGTCTGCATACATTTTATTCACATCCAGATGCACACAATAAATCTCTCTATGGGACTCCTTTAGTATGATGCTTTGAATATCCACATTTTCATGGATGTACATCCTTCCTCAATATCTTAATAGTCTGTCTTCTTCTAGACTATATCCTTCATACTTTGGATCTAACTTCCTCTTGTTCTGGAGGGTTGAAGTAACCTCTAAATACCAACTGTCTCCTTGAAGTTGTGTCAACACATGTTCCCTCAGATTGACTTTTAAGGGTATCAAGGAGAAGACACATGGTCTCCTACTCAAGGCATCTACGACCACATTTTTCTTCCCCTTGATGTACGAAATACCAAAATCATACTCACTCATAAACTCACTCCATCACCTTTTCCTGGCATTCAGATATCTTTGAGTGAAGAGATGCTTTAAACTTTGAAGGTCCGTTTTAAGCTCAAAGTTTCGCCCCACAAGATAGTGTCACCAAAGTTTCAAAGCTAGCATTACAACTGCCAACTCTAAATCATGAGTCTCATATAGCTCTTCGTGTTTCTTCAACTTCTTTGATGCATAAGCTATCACTCCTCCATCCTAAATTAGCACATCCCCCAATCCTTGCTTCGAGGCATCCATGCAGACTATGAATTCCTTTTCCATATCTGGCACTCGTAGAATTGGCGCACTAGTTAGTAACCTCTTAAGCTCGATGAATGCACTATCACATTCTTCTGTCCATTCATACCTAACCCCCTTGTGCTGCAAAGTGGTGATGGGTTTCACTATTTTGGATAATCCTTCCAGAAATCTTGGATAATAACCTGCTAGCCCCATGAAGCTTCTCACCTCATGGGCATTTTTTCGGCATTGGCCACTCCATAATGGCCTTTACCTTTTCTGGGTCCACAGAGATTCCTTCGCTAGAAATGATATGACCTAAATAGTGAATCTCTTTCTAGAAGAAGGAACACTATGACAACTTCCCATATAATTTGTTCTCTCTAAGGCGGGACAACACTACTCGTAAGTGTTCCTCATGTTCTCTTTCATTCTTGGAATAGATGAGGATGTCATCTAGAAAGACTTGTACAAATCAATCTAAGTACTTCCTAAATACGCCGTTCATGAGGCTCATGAATACTGCTGGTGCATTGGTCAACCCAAAAGGTACTATGACAAACTCGTAATTTCCAAACCGAGTTCGAAAGGCAGTTTTTGGGATATCTCTCTCCTTAATTCTTAACTAATACCCTCATCGCAAATCGATGTTTGAGAATACCACTGCTCCTTTCATATGATCGAAGAGGTCATCTATTCATGGCATTGGGTACCTATTTTTCACTGTATCACAATTCAAGTCCCTGTAGTCTATACACAGTCATAAGGATCCATCCTTCTTCTTTACAAAAATTACTGGTGCACCCCAAGGTGAGACACTGGGCCTTATTAGACCTAAGTCCAGTAACTCTTTCAACTGCATTTGCAACTCACAAAGTTTCGACACTTTCATCTGATACGGAGTTTTGGAAATTGGTTCTGCACCAAGTTTTAGCTCAATAGTAAAATCAAGCTCCCTCTCAGGAGGTAACCCTCGTAACTTGTTTGGAAAAACATCCTTAAATTCAGACAATACCGGGTACTAATCCAATGAGGGTCCCTTCCTTTCGTTCACTACTTCCACTACATAAATTCAACATCCTTGCCTAAAGCATCGCTTAACCTTCATAGTTGAGATAAAGTGTAATGACACTTTTCTCCGTACACCTTGGATCTCTACTGGCCTTCCTTCGTCGTTGACACAAAGAAGCCTTTTTGTGAAACAGTCTACCAAAGCTCGATGAGCTTCTAACCAATCCATTCCAATGATTAGGTTGTACGCCTTGAGAGCAGTGACATATACCTTCAACATTGTAGTACACACTCCTAGGTATAATATACAATTATCAACACTAGGTCCTACCACTTGTTTTTCCCCCGAAGCCATCTCGATTTGTTTAAAGTCATCATGCTCGTATGCTGCCAACCCACTATTTTCTAATGCAGATGGTGAAATGAAACTATCTGTAGCACTAAAATCAAACAAAATATTAACGTTGCTATGATTTAGTGTACCTGATGACTCCACCACCGTGGATTGATGTTCAACCTGGCGATTATTAACTGCTGCGTAAATCTCGTGGCTGCTACTTTCTCTTCCCATCAGAGCCTTTCCTTCTCTATGCACGAACCCTAATTGTATGATCTGGATTATTTTCAGCATGAAATGAGAGTGGAGATATAATAAAGAAATGCACAGAGATATTGAAGATATTCAATAATATAACATAAATGTATCATATATGCAACCATAAACACAGATATACAGTAATACATGATTTCTATTAATCAGAGAAATGTACAGAGACTGTAAAAACACAGAGTGAAAGACTCACTAGAATGGTGGCAACTTATCTCTGAGAAGAGATGTGACGGTTACTCGCACTCGCAAGAAGATGATTACAATGAGGATATGAAGGCCCTTTTACAATAAATGAGAATGCAAAAACTCCTAGACATCCAAAAACCTAACCCTAGGAGATGAAGCGCCAAAAGTCATGTGGGCCCCATTTGGGTAAGTTAGTACATCAACTTCCTATGGCCGTAACTTTTGCATACGATCTCCGTTTTAGGCGTATGATAGCTCACTGGAAAGGTATGGTTGAGGAGATTCATTTTGGGGGATCAATATGCCTTTGGCTATAATTGAGAACCTCGATCTCAAAAAACCTTCATTTAGGCCCTCAAAATGGCCCCAAAAGTTAAAACCTGCTAAAAATAGTAAATTGCCAAAATTGCCAGAAAGTTGTTTTGAGCTAGTTGGAAAAGCTGGGTGTCCATTGATATCCACCTGGATCATTGTAAATTTGGGTATTCACGATGGTAATGGGGTCCTCCACACCCGCAACAGGTAACATGATATTGAACCTGCGCACTGTTATGTGACTATATTTGAAATGAGTTCCTTCCCCTGGAACCCCTGCCCCTACTAGTTGTTCCCTGAGATGGCAGTGGAATTGTCTGCGTCGTTGGTGATGAAGCAGATGTTGCACTCGCTTCCATTGAAATCCCTGCGATTACTATCCTTGTTGCAACTTTGTTACCATATGGAGGTGTCCTTCAGCCCCCTCCCCTGGGAAATGTCCTAGGAGTCTTCCCTACGAATCCAGGACGATGCGGAAAGGTCGGTCTTGTACCCCCGATTAAGTTCATGTGTTCCTCCGCATAACTCACATTTTCCACAACTTCTGCTACCGAAGACGGTTTCCACATCCTCACCATAGCTCTTATCTTAGGGTTCAATCCATAGATGAAGCACTCTACCTGTCGTTGGTCATTATCCATATACAAAACATATTTGACCAATTCCATAAATCTGATCTCATATTCTCCTATAGTTCTGTTTCCCTATACTAAGGCATGAAATGCTCCTACCTGTTGTTCCTCATAATACGCTGGTATATATTTCCTTCGGAACCTCTCCTCGAAAAGTTCCCAAGATATTGTGTTTGGGGTAAGATGCAGTTGTCTTTCCAGGTTTCCCCACCAGTTCAAGGCATTGTCTCTTAACTAAAAAATTGCTATCTTCACCTTTGAGTTGGATGCATAGTCCCTTAAGGAAAAACACCTTTCCATGCCTTCCAACCATGCTTTCGTACATTCACTAGTGTGACCACCGACAAACTCCAGAAGTTTGATCTTTTGCAATTATCGAGTGATGTCCTCGGGCGGAGGTCCTCCCCCTGAATCCCTTGACACTTTTGGACTACCCATTCCAGATGGTGGGGGTTCTACTTCGATTCCTGTCGGTTGTTTCCCTTTCAAAGTCTCATTTATGGCCTCCAACGAGCGTAGTATGAGAGATAGTTCCGACGATGGTGGTGGTGGCACTGGCGGTGTTGGGGGTGCCTACGACGATGCTCCTCTGCCTTGATTCCCTCAAGTCCTAACCATCCTTTATGATTTAACCTGCATCAACCAAAGTTGTCAGGGTGAGTTCAAGGTTGTTTCTCATTTGTGCAACTTAACTAGAAAGTAGGGTTAGGCGTAAGTTTTTCTTTACTTGTCTTTAAAAAAACATTACTCTCTTTAGGGTATTGGCTAGGTTAGGGCTAAAGAATATAAGCTTGATTTCTTCGCCTAAGAAAACTACTGACTCCCTTGCCCAGTAGCTATGCTAGCCTTGTGCCATACTCACCAATTCCTCTAGCTTACTTTCCTAGTGTGTATTCCACCTCCTTCCCGCTTATCCTAGTCTAAGTCCTTTAAAATTTTTGCTTACAACTAAATATCCTTCGATGCTTGACTCGTGGGCTCTCCTTGGCACGTTGTACATATGCATTGCATTGTGTGTCTCGGTGGCTGTAGGTGCGAGTCTTGAGGATTGTAGAGTGGCTTTCAGGCATTGGAGCTTAGTGCTTGGCTTTGACTGGTGGAATGGAATGGAAGGGCTCAGCGATTGGCTCGATGAGTTGTGTGTAAGGTCTCGTGAGATTGACGCTTGGATAATCGGAGTTTATACTTCAGGATAGCACTATGTTACCATTAATCTATTTAAGTGTATGAATTTATTTGTAAAGACTCATGTATGGTGCATTGGTGTTTGGTTGTTTCTTAAGGCTTAGGTGGTGGGTGGTCGTATGATGTAGTGAGCCTGAGGATATGGATTGAAGCTTGGTGCTTGTGTGCTGGGATTTGGTTCTTAGCTCGTGGAATTGGAGATTGGGCCTCGGGCACAATACTTTGAAATTTCTTATTAATTTAATCACCCTTATACATTATTAAATTTCTTATTAAATTAAAGACCCACAGTGTTGTGTAGTGGTTGGCGCGAATGTGTGGGGCCTTTGGGCTACTTGGAGGTCACGAGTTCGACTCTTGGGGAGTCAAACAATCTTTTATAAATTTTTCTACTTATACATTAATTATGCCTAATTAACTCAATTAAGTTTATATTATTTTAATGAATTCAAATAAGTAAATATTTTAAAAAGAAAACAAATGTAAAAACAAATATAAAAATAAAAAAAGATAATAATAAAAAAAAAAGTTATCTTAAAATAATATTAATTTATGTTTAATAATTACATTTGTTTTGAAAGTTATTAATATATAAATATATACAAATATCTATATAAAACAATTGTGTACATGGATCTTAATTAATTTTAATAAAAAAGATAAAAACAAATAATAATATAAAAAAAAACAACTCGAATAACCCTGGGGCATCATGGGACCTCGCATGAGGCCCACGTGACCCCTTCGCTCTTTTCCTGGCTGTCCAAACCTAAAATAAAATAATAGTAAAAATATAGAAGGTTATACAAACCCTAAACAAACCCTAACCCTGAATTCATTCCTGCATTTTCTAATTCCAGAACACGGTTTTCCTTCTCAACTCAATGCTTCGGCATTTGGTCTCGGCTTGGATGAGCGCTCGAATTTCTCGGCTTGACATATAGTGCGAGGGAAAATGCCTCTTACAGGCTCTTCTCTTGGCTGTGGCTTGTTCGACCCGGTGCTTGTGCGTTTGGGTGTTGGCTTGTATTTTTTTTTTGTTTCAAATGTGTTTTGCATAAAGGCTTCATCATGGGCTCCTCCTCCATGATAGCTTGGTGTTCAGCACAGGCTTTGTGTTATATGGTAGGTGCTTGGTTGTTGTGAGAACCGTTTCAGAGGTTGTGCTGTTTTGTGGACTTTGCTATGGTGGTGGCGCTTGGGCGTTTGGCTTGCATGTTTTTTTTTTCTTTAATTTATCAATAAAAAAAAATTGCTTTTCAGATATTGATTTTTTTTACATTGTGATTAACCACAAATGTACTTTGTCTGCCTAGATTGTGATCTATATGAGATTTTTGGTATGTCTAATACTCTTTTGGTCTGTGGATTGTTATAAACCCTGTAGAGCACTCCGTCTTAACCCCGCGAGCTCCCCCTCCATGTGGCTTTGCACTTGGGAAACAAGGGAAAGTCGTCACGACTGCCTCCTCTCCCTCCCAACCTCATCCGTGCTCTAAATTATCATTTTTCATGGTTAAATCTATTGCTTTCATAGCTGAATCTACAACTGTTACAGGTAAAACTGTTGTTGTTATCATAATGTTGTTATTTCTAGAATATTTTCTATACTAGAGATCAACATGTTGTTACAGAGATATCAATTTGTTGTTGATATAAGTTAAGCAGAGGGTCTGATTCAAGAGATCCACTTAGAGAAATTCAAATGACTATCCTTGAGACACCTTCACCAGATCAACCAAGCAGTCAGATCGGTGCAGCAAAGAAAAAGGAATATGGAATTGCTAGTGGGTGTATTGAATCATCGATTGGAGTTGAATGCATTAGTAGTATTGTATGAGTGATATTGAATGTTGAATTGTGAGTGGGCGTATTGTATCGACGATTGGAGTTGAATGCATCAACGATATTATATCAACAATATTGAATGTTGAATTGCTAGTGGGCATATTGTATCAGCTATATTGAATGTTTATGGTAAGAATGCATTAACAATCCCATCACCTTCAAAATAATTAGGAATCTATGTATATGGAAGCATGATGTGAGAAATTTGTGGTTATGAAATGACCCTTCAATGTATGAGATTTAAATCTATGGCACTTGCATTATGCTAACACAATCTAGTCTATTATTCTTGTTGTTTGACAGGATTGAGCATTCTTTTGAACAATTATGTGCTAGTATTATCGAAATTTCCAGTTACCAAGAATTTGTTGGTAGGAATTTTATATAAAAAGTCAAATGTATTGTACTGCATTTTCTTATACATGTTTTATTGGCGGTTTGAGATTTGTGTAAATCCAAATCAACCCTGGATCTAGAGCTAATAGATTTGGGTTATTATATATATATATAATCATTCCTTAGCCTTACACAAGTAATAAAGCACAGAACCCCTCCTTTCTTGGGTATAGATCTCCCTTGAGCATCTAGCTTCTCTCGGTATAAAAATATTGATCCCTCTGAAATAGGTGTCTGCGTATATCTATATCTCTCTCGGAAGGAG
>JZKD02S1080111.1:0-20285 GCA_000966675.3 Picea glauca | reverse complement strand
ATGGAAAGAAAAATATTTCTTATTATAGATACTTTCTACACCTTGATATAAGGGACATGCTTAATTCCTTCTGTTCTTAACATAGAGTTGACAAGTATCATATAAAAAACAATATTAATAACAAAAATATTCAATATCATATCTTTATCAATTAAAAGTAAAAAAATTCTTATGATTAAATTCCTTTGAAATCATGAAAATGACATGTGTCTTCATCTTTTTCTCTTTAAATTTTTATAATTTACCCATAGCCTCTTTCACATAATTAATCTTCCTTCCTTTATTTTGATTTAAAATCATTCATTTTTTCTTATTTTTAATTTTTTTCTAACTTTAGTAACTTTTCTCTACTAATAATCGGTGGTTTTCTACCACTTTCTTCACTATTTCTCCTCACACGTGAATTTTTCTTTATTAAAGCTCACATCCTCAACGCATTTCTCTTTCCAACAGCTCAAAATTTTCTGCGTTACTCTATGAAAACATTCAAATATGGTGTCTCAGTTTCACCAACTTCCCATGTGACGATCGAATTAATAATTTTACATACAACACTAACTACTAATACCTGCACATGCATGCATGCATAGTCTTAGAGGTAATCATCTTCTCCTTCATATTAATTGCTAGAATGCAGAACTTGCAACTCTGGAGAGTTTGTGATTCCCTTACATGCTCTTGGTCAACTCCTGCCCCACTCTACTCAATTTACCTTGTTCTTTCTCTTTTACTACTCATTACAACTATTTATTTCTATGACAATTAAAAATTTAGATTTCCTCTTTCCTTTTCTATGTTTTTCGACTGTCTTTGCATTTAACAATTTTGATTTGTGCACATTACTTCAGGAACAAAATTCTATAGTGCTAATCTTTCGTTGACGTCTTTCTCTCCATAATATGTTTATGTTGTTCGACGTGCTCACTCTCAGGCTGCATGTCTGATTTTGTATCATCTATTACATACTAGAAGGATCAAACAATCTAACACCGCCGCTCATCCTACCAAATTCTCGCACAAAAGTGTTGGGTAAACCTCCAGTGCCTATCTTCCTTGAGCCCATTGGTTATTTGAGCATAGAGAGATCTTGTTCCTAGTGTATTTAATGGGTACATAGTTCAATAATAGAAAACAAGGTAGTGGAAAAAATCCAAATTAACACTCAAAAACATAATGTTATAACTACAAACCCAATAAAACAACTTACATGGAAGATTCCATGATTGGGAAGGGGATTTGTATCTGGATCAGGCGATCAACTTGCCTTACATGTATTGGTGGAAGGATTTGTTGTTTAATCTCTAGTTTGCCCCGACCCTTGTCCAAATAAAGAAACAAAAGGATTGGAGCCCAAGTCATTCCCACTATCGCCTCCCATTGTTGTTGCATTGAGAAACGACCCTTAAAATGTTTGATATATATGACTAAGCATATTAAAGATTTCAAAAAATGATTTAATGTTTCTCATGGCCATGTTAATATTTCTCATGGACTCTAGCATTATTTCGGGATTCCTTACTACATCCAAACCCTGCTTGTCTAAGAGTTCCATGATCATTGTGTATATCTGCAAGATTTGGGTTCCTCTCAATAATTTCCCATATCTGTGGATTACTAATAATCAAGTTTCGCATCAAATCAGAATTGTTCATAAGGTTATGAAGGAATCAAACTCCATGGATGAATGTGAAAGATGCAAAGAGGATGTAACATCCACAACAAAGTATGTGATCAATTCTTAGCCTCTCCTTTCTTTACCATTTCTTTCCTTTCTTTCCTAGCCTTGCATTTCCTTTTCCTTACCTTGTGTTCCCTTACTTTGCCTTGCCTTGACTCGTCTTTCCTTGCCTTTCCTTGCCTTGCCTTGTGTTGCCATGCCATTACATGAATTTCCTTGACATGTCATGTTATTCATTTCCATTCCATCCTTTTCCTTATCTTGAATTGCCATGACATGCCTTGCCTTGACTTGCCTGATCATGACTTTCCATAATTAAACCTATACTTATACATAGAACTCTCCTTGCCATTCCTTTCCATGCATTGCATTGCCTTGCATTTCCTTCTCATACATATACCCACACCTATATCTAGGCGTTTCCTTTCCATTCCTTCCCATGCCTTTCCTTTCCTTTCCATGTCTAGCCTTTCCTTGCCTTGCATTTCCCTACTTTCCTTGACTTGTCTTTCCTTTCATTTCCCAATTTTTCATTGACTTGCTATGACATGCCTTGCCTTGAATTTCCCTATTTTTCCCTGAATTGTTATGAGATGTCTTGCCATGAAATGATTTTCCTTTCCATGTCATGTCTTGAATTAGCTTGTGTTGCATTGCCCTACCTTCCATTGACTTACCTTTCCATGCCATGCATTGCCTTGCCTTGTCATGTCTTTCCATGAGATGTCACGACATTCATTTCCTTGCCATTTCATGCCTTTCCATGACTTTCCTTTCCGTGCCATACATTTTCATGCCTTGCCTTTCCATGCCATGCCATTAATTTCCTTTTCATGCCATGCATTGCATTGCCTTGACTTTCCATGTCATTCCTTTCCATTATATGCCATGTCATGGTTTTTATTTCAATTCCTTTCCTTTCCATACCATGCATTTCCATGCCTTGAGTTTCCTTTTAGTGCCATGCTTTTCCATGGCATGTCATGACATCCATTTTCATGCCTTGTCTTTCCTTTCCCTGCCATGCTTTTCCATGCCATGCCTTGCCTTCCCATTCCATTTCAGTCCATGTGATTCCTTTCGTTGACTTGCCATGCCTTGTATTTTCATGACATTCCATGCCATGCCATGCTTTCCCTTGCCATGCCATGCCTTTCTTTTACATGCCATGCCTTGCATAGTGTGACCTTGAATCCCCACCACTCACCAACACTAGGGGTGAAGTTCTTCATTATTACTTGCACATAAATGCACACCTCCCACCACCTACATACCCTTCCGATATAAGACACTTGTATTTACTCTCTAACTGGTAGATACTAGGCATTAATTCCACTCAGTATATTTCAAAATACACCACACACCCTGACATTGACTAAAAATGTTTATTTATATATTCAGAAATACACATATCTCAATCACACCACTCCCACCTCTTACATAACCTTCGTATATAAGACACATGTCTTCACTCTTCTAATTCATGGATAATAAACACTAGTTAAACTCAATGAGGATAGTGTTGGTTCCACTCATAATATGGATTGCCACCTCCATTAGCTATGAAGTATGAGGTAAATTTATTATCATCACTCAAGTGTGTACCTTTTATAGGTGTTATAGTTATGTTTGGTCATTCTTGATGATTGATTTTATGTTTATAATAGATGTTATGTTGGTTATTTATTTATGATCATTTCTCCATTTGATGTATATATTTTTTGAGCCCATAACTTGATTTTTGTGATTTTCCTTTTGAAAACTAGTGAGTTACTTACGAGTTCCCTTCATGCAATCCATTAGCACCTTCAAAGTTGCTAAAAAAATAATAAGTGCACTAAATGCATCCCCTTGAGTGAATATAACAAAGGTTGTACATTTGTAAAAACTTGACCTCCATCCCCTTGAACTAAACCACTTTATTGTGGTATGAATAAGAGTCTTATGTTGGGAGAAGAGGCAATGATTAATTAGAGCACATAAATGATGGATAATTGTCTAGAAGATTGTTTGATGAAGAACCCCCTTTTCTCTTAAGGGTTGCATGACCTCTCGATCTCGGATAGTTCAAGAAACTGAGTTTGATTGACTCTTGAAGTCTCTGCTAGAACCCAAACCCACTTACACAGGTCCTTTCTCTAAAGGCACAGGGCGTATGATACCCACAGGCTCACTTCTGAGCATTCTTCAACTTCTATGCCAATCAGGCGCTAGCTCCTCTCTGGCTATGCCCCTTCCTTCATGCAACCACGACTATGAACACTCACCTAACTCAAAAGGTGTTTCACAAATTCGCATATTGGGTCTTCGCATGTGAGTCACCCTCACTCTCCTGACCTCTGAAATCCCGATAGGAGCCTAGCACGTGCTAGCCCATCTATTCTCCTACACTGATGTGAGCCTTCTCTATGACCATGGACCAATCTTTCGAGTGTGTCACGATTTCACATATCGGGATCTCCTGATGTGATTCTCCTCCATTCTCCTGAGGTTTGAACTCTCGATGCTTCAGATATGATGGCCTAGATCCTCCCTCGATCCAACGACTGAGATAAAATCGTGCTCACTCTTGACTCCCAAAATGTTGATATTTCAGAGCACCAAATCAACGACTCATGCTCCTTTGGATCTGACGACCACTATCAAGTCGTGAACTAGGATTTTGTGATTTCCCAGAACTCTTACTTCTGATTTCCCAAGTTACGAACTCCCAACAAAACAAGATCTATGGTTCAACTCCCTCCTCCGATCAATGGCTGTGATCAAATCATGATTTCATGATTCACGATTTCTTATAACTCTTCCTTTGACTTCTCTGAGTCACAAGTCAGCGAAATTTTGATCTCTCATCACGTGTCCCCCTTGGTGGATGGTTCCAATGATTTTGGAACTTCGTAACCCTACTCCTCCTATGTACTTTCAAAGCTTATCGTTAGTGCACTTTACCTTGATCTTAGTCTTAGATCGAATGACTAAGATCCTTCATCCTATGTGCTTGTTCCTTGTTGTGTGGACGATGATTGGACTATCCATATATTTCCCCCTAAGCTTATGCTTTCTTCAGACTTAGAATATTTTTGAAGGATTTAAAGCGTTAGACCTTTGTCCTTCCTGGGAGTCTGTTTCTTAGATCTCATTAAAACTTATGAAAAGTGTTATTCCTCTTGATCTTGGTCTCATGAATACTTTGAATTCCCATGCACTCCTTGCATTTCATGGATTTTGATAACTCAAATTCGAAGGATTTCTCGAAGAGAAATTCCTCTCTCCCTCTTAGCGTTCTCCTCTTATGGTTCTTTGACTTCTTTCAAAGTCACTTCGACACTTAGTCGAATCTTGGATCTGTGCACTCCTTGCACCATATATTTACGTAAGGTTCAAGTTATTGTGGGCGTCTGTGCACACCTTACACTGGTCTCTTACACTCCTTACAAAGGGAAGTTTCTTGTTATCTCTTATGAGCTTTGGAACTGAAACCGATTATGTCAATGCACTCCTTACGTCCTATGTGCAGACCTTGCACCGCTCGACAGAAGAGAAACAATTGAAACTTATACTAACATTCAAAATTCCATCTACTCATAATGAAATTCATTCATTCATGAAACCACAATAACAGAGAATTGCAAAACAATGTCCACACCCTGCATTGGGTGAATTTTCCTCTATTATATTAATAAGTGAAAAATGGCTACAGCTATCATCACAGCAAAAACTGAAAAATCAGAAATCTCCTACTAACTTGCAACTAGCCTCATTTGGGAGTACATAACCTCTATTTATCTCAGAGGGTTGTTACGGTTCCCCCTGAATACTTTTCTACATCAAAACCTATCCTGACAACTATCCTAGTGTAGTCACAGTTGAGAGCAAGAGTGGAAACTCCCACTTCGCTCATGATCATTTAGTTGTGCCTCAAAAGATTTTTCAGGAGTTGAGTTAAGGCGTGCTTCAAAATATCTACCCTAATTGCCAGCATTGAGATTCTGTACATATTCCTAGATGTTGAGAGGTCCTACTCTTATTTCTTGCCAATGATGCTCTTGCATCATACTCCCCTTGACAAAAATTCATGGACTCTTGTACATGATCTCATGCACCGACTTTCCATGCTTCTGGAGGTGAGCTTCATTTTCCTAACTGACATCTTCTATGGGGTGTCCCTTCCACTTGACCAAATATTCAAAATAGGTCTTCCTCTTGATCTTTTTATCAATCCTCTGATCAACGATAGTCTCCATCTGTGGATTTTCTACTATAGTCATTTGTTTTTCCCACTGGATCTTCTCTTGATCTTATGATCCCTCAATTTCATGTTTCCTATAAGGATACATGTCTGAAACATTAAATATGGGAGATATGCCCACACCATCTAGGAACTCAATCTTATAGGCATTTGCATCAAACTTCCTCAAGATATTACATGGTCTTATCTTCTTCATTTTTAACTTGTTATATGTTCCCCTAGGGAACCTTTCTTCCCTGATATGTTCCATAACCTGATCTCCTACTTTAAATTGAAGTTCTCTGTGATGTTGATCATCTCTGCATTTGTACTCCTGGTTAGAACTTTGCAACTGTCCTTTGATCTATCTATGGAGCTTATCCATTTCTGTAGCAAAATCTTGTGCTCTAGTGCTCCTGATCTCACTCTGTTCCAAGTCTCTCAACTCATATACTCCCCTGGGTTGCATTCCATACAATATTTGGAATGGGATATTCTAGTCCTTCTGATTGGTGAATCATTGTATGCAAATTCTTCTTGTGGTAGAATCTAATCCCACTGGTTATGGTGCTTAGTAACGAGACTCCTCAATAGGTTTCCCCAAATTTTGTTTACCACCTTAGTTTTCCCATCTTTTTGAGGGTGATAAGTTTAGTTTACAGAAAAATATGTCCCCAACTTCTTCCACAGTGTTCTATAAAAGTGACCAACAAATTTTGTGTCTTTGTCCAAGACAATGCTTCTCGGCAGGCTGTGAAGTCTCATTACTTACTTGAAAAACATATTTGCGACATGTGTTGCATCACTGTTCTTATGGCATGGGATAAAGTGTCCCATCTTTGAAAATCTATCCACTACCACAAATATGGAATCAAGTTCTTTTTTCATTCTTGGTAGTCCCAACATAAAATCCATGCTTATTGCATCCCAAGGCCTCTCTGGTATTGGCAATGGTTGATACAATCCAATGTTCTATCTTTTTCCTTTTGCATGTTGGAAGATTCTACATCTGTTCACAAACTTTACCATGTATGTCCTCATACCTGGACAGTAGTATGAACTACTCAATTGTGCAAATGTTTTATCATGGCCGAAATGTCCAGCCAATCCTCCACTATGTTTTTCCTTCAAAAGGCTATCCCTCATTGAGCATTTTCATATGCACGACTAATTTCCCTTGAACAATAATCCCTCTTGAATCATATACTTTGTCCACTATCTTCTGTCTCTCAGTATAAGATTTTCACATGCTTCATATGCTTCCTTGAAATCTATATTATCACAATACATGTCCTTAAGGTGTTCAAACTCCATCTTCTTCACTTGAAATTCTTGTATAATAAAGCATCTCTTGCTTAATGCATCAACAACCTTGTTAGCATTCCCAGTAATATGTTTTATGCTGAAAGTAAAATTCTGCATAAACTCAACCCATTTCGCATGCCTCTGATTCAATTTTTCTTATCTGGTTATGAATTCTAAAGCCTGGTTATCGCTATACAAGACAAATTCTTGTGGGACAAGGTAATGTTTCCACTTATTCAAGGCTTGAATTATGGCATAAAATGCCTTATCATACGTGGAGTATTTTCTCTTGGTCTCATACAACTTCTCACTGAAATAGGCAACAATTCTATTATACTGGCTCAAAATTGCTCTAGTTGCAACTCCACTTGCATCACATCTCACCTAAAATGTCTTCCCAAAATTCAACAAGACCAGAATTTGTCATTCTGTTATTTTCTCCTTCAGTATATTGAATCTCCTCTTGGCTTCCTCTGTCCATTTAAAATACTTTTTCTTCTTCTTCACTGTATCCATCATTGGTGCACAAATTCCACTGAAGTCTCTGATGAACTTCCTATAGAAGCTTTCTAATCCATGGAAGCTCCTTACTTTAAAAATGCTCTTTGGTGACAACCATTCGTTGATTGCTTTCACCTTCTCTTGATCCATCTTCACTTCATTGGAAGAGATCGCAAAACCCAAGTAAATGAGTTATGTCTTCATAAAAGAGGACTTCTTCAGATTTATCAACAACTTCTCCCGTTGTAATCTCCTCATCACTAGTGTCAGATCTATCAAATGCTCCTCTTTTGTCCTGCTAAAGATCAATATATCATCAAGATATACAACCACAAACTTGCCAATGAAATCTTTTAGTATTTCATTCATCAACCTCATAAAAGTACTTGTGGCATTTGTTAATCCAAATGGAATAACAAGCCACTCATACAAACATTCATTTGTCTTAAAGGTTGTCTTCCACTCATCACCTTCTCTCATTATAATATGGTGATATCCACTTTTCAAATCGATTTTAGAAAATAAATTTTCTCCACTTAAACAATCCATTAAATCATCCATTCTTGGTAAAGGAAATCTACACCTCATGGCGATCTTGTTAATGGATCTTGAGTCCATACACATTCTACATCCTCCATCTTTCTTTGGACTCAACACAATTTTTATTGCTCATGGACTTAAGCTCTCTCTGACCAAACCCTTGTCTAACAATTCATGGACTTGGTTCTTCATTTATTCATTCTCTCGAGGTGTCAATCTGTATGCTTCTTTGTTTGACAGAATTGGTCCTAGTATCAAATCAATATGGTGGTTGATACTTCTGATGGGTGGAAATGAGTTAGGCAACTCATCCACCACTATGTCAACAAAATTATCCAACAATTCTTGAACTTCTTCAGGAAAATCATTCATTGAATGACTTGTAAGGATAACTTTGGGTTTCCTCACCACAACAAACTGCATCTCTTTTTCTTTCTTGACTTCTTTCAGGATTTCCTTCCCACTCATGAGAAGTTTGCTCATGTTGCCTCCCTCCTTCACTTTATTCTCCTCTATTGGCAACACCATGTGTGTTCTACCATTCTTCTCTAAGGTGTATATATTCTTCCTCCCATCATGAATGAAATTCATGTCAAACTGCCATGGCCTTTCCAACAAAATATGGCATATATCCATGGCAATTACATCACACAGAATTTCATCTCTATATCCTCTTATCTTAAATTCAACTAAGCATTGTTTAGTAACCATTACCTAGTGTCCTCTCTGCAACCATGAGAATTTTTATGGCTTCGGATGTGCAGTTGTCTCTGGATCCCATTTCTCCACCATCTCTATGGATACTGATTTATCAGTGATCCCATTGTCAATTATCACCTTGCATACTCTGTCTTTCATCTTGTAAGATTTCCTGAAGAAGCTATTCCTTTGCACTAGATTTTCAACTTCTGCCTCCGGTTTGAAGAGAACCTTCCTCAAAATCAAGGATCTTCCATCCTTTGCTCCTTCTTCTTCAACATCTCTTCTCTTTGCTTCTGAAATGTGAGCTTCACCTCCTTCTTTCTTTTTCTCAGGACATTCCCAAGACATGTTCCCTATGTTTCCATAGGAATAACATCTTACTTATCCTCCTCCTCTTATTTTTCTTCCTCTAGAAGAACTTCTTTCATCGCCCTGTCTTCCTCGGGAACTTCCTTCTCTTTCCGAGTGACTATGTGGTTTTTCATCCTTGTCCTTAGATCTATTTGTCTTGTCATGGGTAATTCCCTTACCTCTGGTTGGGGATCATCTTTTACCTCTTCCTCTTTGGCTTTTTTTTCTAGCCAACTTCTCCTCTTCCTTCAGTGCAAACCGATAAGTATCCTACACTGTCTTTACCAACATCATGTTGAGCTCATCATGGATTTCATATCTTAGGCCATTTATATATCTGGAATTTTTTTCTTCATCTTTCTCTCTTTGTCCAGTTCTGATGTTCATCCTATAGAACTCCTTTGTGTACTCCTTAATGTTCATACCCTTATGTCTCAGGTTCTACAACTTCCTGAATAGATTGATCTGATAATCTTTGGACATAAATTTAGCCTTCAACTTGGCTACCATTTTGTCCCAATTCTTTATCTAGTGTTTTTCTTTTCTTCTCCTCTCAGCCTCCAGTTCATCCCACCATAGTGATGCATGTCCTTTTATCCTGGTGACAGCCTGTTTTACCTTTCTCTCTTCATCGACATCTTCATAGGTGAAATGTTTGTGCATAGATATTATCCATTCCAGCATCTCTTCAACATATAAATTTACCTCATACATTGGGACCTCTATCCTGGATCTTCCTCCGAATCTAGCAATTGCTCTCGACAAACATTCTTCGACAACATACTCTCTTGCAACTTCTTCAGCCTCTACTTCTTCGCTCTCGGCATCATTAATGTCTCTAGCATTAGGTGCTCTCCTCTGCACTGCCTCCATCGCCTCTAATCTTGCATGAAGTTCTCGCATCTCCCTTTCTACAACTTGATTGGCTAAAGGTGATTTCATTCATCTCATTTGTAGCATTGCATTGATTGTCTATCAAACATACAGTACAACGTCAAGTTCTTTTGTCTCCTCTCCTTTTCTTGTTGTTTGCAAGCAAAACTTCAGCTCTGATACAACTTGATGCAGACCCCCCTTCTCTCCTAAGGGTTGTGTGACCTCTCGGTCTTGGATCGATCAAGAAACTAAGTGTGATTGACTCTTCGAGTCTCTTATAGACCCCAAACCCTTTTACACAAGAATTTTCTCCAAAGGTGCAGGCCATATGAGACCCGTGGGTTCACTCCTGAGCGATGTTCAACTTCTACGCCAATCGGGTGCTAGCTTCTCGCTCGCTACGCCCCTTCCTTCTTGCGGACACAACTATGAACACTCGCCTAACTCAAAAGGTGTTTCATGATTTCATGTATCGTGTCTTCGCATGTGAGTCACCCTGACTCTCTCGACCTCCAAAATCCCGATAGGAGCCTAGCGCGTGTTATCCCCTCTATTCTCCTTCATCGATGTGACCCTTCACTATGAACGTGGGCCAATCTTCCGACCGTGTCACAATTTTGAGTATAAGGACCTCCTGATGTGATTCTCCTTCGTTCTCTCGAGGTCCAAACTCGCGATGCTTTAGGTCTGACGACCCATATCCTCCTTCGATCCGATGGCTCAGATAAAATCGTGCTCACTCTCGAATCCTAAAATGTCGATATTTCAGAGCACCAAATAAATGCCTTGGGCCCATCTTGATCTGAAGACCACGATCAAGTCATGAAATTGAATTTCACGAGTTCCCAAAACTCTTACTTTTGATTTCTCGAGTTGCGAACTACCGACAAAACGGGATCTACGGTCCAACTCCCTCCTCCGATCAATGATTGTTATCAAATCATGATTTCACGATTCTTGAGTTCTTATAACTCTCCCTTTGAATTCTCTGAGTCACGAGTCAGTGAAACACTGATCTCCTTCCACATGGCCCCCTTGATGGATGGTTTTGATGATTTCAAAACTTCGTAACCTCGCTCGTCCTGTGTACTTTCAAATCTTTTCATTAATGCACTTTACCTTGATTAGGTGGCTACGATTCTTTTGCACTCAGACTGAACAGATGAGATTCTTCATCCTCTGTGATTGATCCTCGTTTTCTGGACATTGATTGGACGGTCTAGATCTTCCCCCCTAAGCTTATGCTTTCTTCAGACTTAGAGGATTTTTGAAGGATTCAAAGGCTTCGACCTTTGTCCTTCCTGCGAGTTTGTTTCTTTGATATTGTTAACACTTATGAAAATTGTTATTTGTCCTGAGATTGGTATCGTGAAGACTTCAACTTCCCATGCACTCCTTGCATTTCAGGGATTTCGATAACTCAGATCTGAAGGATTTCTCAAAATTAAATTCATTTCTCCCTCCTGGTGTTCTCCTTTTCCAATTCCTCAACTTCTTGCAAAGTCCCTTCGACACTTAGTCGAATCTCGGATCTTTGCACTCCTTGCACCAGATCTTTATGCAAGGCTCGAATTCTTATGGATGACTGTGCATGCCTTGTACCAGTCTCTTGCACTCCTTGCAAAGGGAAGTTTTGTGTTATCTCTTATGAGCTTCGTAACCAAAACAGATTCTGTCATCACACTCCTTGAGTCTTGTGTCTAGACCTTGTATCGCTCGACAGAAGAGAAACAATTGGAACTTATCCTAAAATTCACAATTCCATCTACTCATAATGAAATTCATTCATTCATGAAAGCACAATAACAAATAATTTCAAAACAATGTCCACATCATGCATTGGGTCAATCTTCCTCTATTTTATTCATAAGTGAAAAATGGCTACAACTATCATCACAGCAAAAAATTAAAACTCAGAAATCTCCCACTAACTTGTAGCTAGCCTCATTTAGGCGTACATAACCTATATTTATCTCATAGGGCTCTTAGGCCTCCCCCTCACTACTTGTCTACATCAAAACCTATCGTGATGACTATCCTAGTGCAGTGAGAGTCCAGAGCAGGATTGGAAAATCACACTTCTCTTGCGATCGCTTAGGCGTGCCTCAAAATACTTTTCCGGTGCTGAGTTAATGCGTGCTTCGAAATATCTACCCTAACTTCCAGCTTCAATATTCCTTACAGATTCCTAGATGCTGAGAGGTCCTACTCCGCGTTCTTGTCAACGATGATCGTACATCATTGTTTGACTAGATTTTTTATAGTTTATTCACTATCAATACTTCATGGTTTTGATTGCATTGTTTGCTTTTGAGTTGGACCTAAACTCCCCTCGAGTTTCCATTTAGAATAAAACTAGAACTTACAGATGGAGTTGAAGTTGATAGGTGGTCTAGGCGAGAGGATCCCAACCTCTAGTGACGAAAGTGCCATAGGAAACAATATGGTATATTCTCTTGTCCTCATTCTGATTTGATACATATATAAAGACATTTATTTATTTTGCACCCGCAATCATTATGAAACATTATACCTATTTTCTTTCAATTTAATGATTTTTGGTTGAATTGGTTACTTGATATTAATTATGACTCTTTTATCCTACAAGGTGGGTGGTCGCCAACAAGGTGAGGATACTACGTGCCTCTCGTCACCCATCAGATATGCATCAATCCATGTTGGGTGATATGGGACCATTGCACACAAAAACATATCATTTTTCTACACTATATATACATTGTCGTATGGATCAATTTACTTCAAATAATCCAAAAAGAAATCATATTTAAAATAGATAATAAATTGAGGTAATGATATGAGAAGCAATGATAACCAAAAAGTGTAATAATTATAAAAACGACACATTGAATCGTGACATATTTAATTAAATTTAAGTGATCATAAGCAATGATAACCAAAATGTGTAATAATTATAAAAATGACAGGTTGAATCGTGAAATATTTAATTAAATTTAAGTGATAAAATTCAATGTTGATAAAACGATTGCGAGAGTGGTAGAAATTTTTGAGAGTTCATTATATTTAAGGGAGCAAATTTGATGTCAAGAAAAGGATTGATATGATGATATGATTCCCGAGGGATGGATTTTTTTTTAGATATCAGAATGAACGAGTGTAATATAAGAAACATAGATGACAAAAGATACCAATGTCATACACAGTTTAAGTAGTTGTTAGGCATGTGATCATCATGCGAAGAGTATGCTTAAAATCATAAAGAGAGAAGTAGTCTATTTTCAAAGGGGAGTTCTTGAATTCATTTATTCTTGAGGATACCAAGGATTCAAGTTATTGTGATTTATTGTAATGGCATTTCCTTGAAAAAGTGGAAATAATTGCAGATGACAACACAAAAAAATTAATTCCAATAAGTGGAAGTCAATGGAGATGACAACACATTGTAATTCCTTTCAATAACTTAGATAGGAGATATCAATGAACAATGTTACTATTAGAGCAAGTGAATTTAATGTAGTATGTCAGTTATTTATTATTATGCTAGTGAATAGGGATTTTGTTGAAACATTTTTTCATTGTGACAATAAGATGTGAAACCAATCTAAATTAAAACTTAAGATACATTCTTTGAAAATGATAGATTATTATCAATGCACAAAACCTACACATTGATTATAGTATTCCTTGTAGGGCAGAGAATGATAAAAATGTTATCATCATGATCGTTAAACTTGAGACCTCCAAGAAAGAAACACATGTTCTTAACCATTATGCCCACTATATATCTATAGTACAACTTGAGTGGGATTAATGATTAATAACATATGTTTCTTCCTTGGAGGTCGCAATTTTGAGTCTAGAGGCAATAGGAAATGTACACCTTCATAGACTAAGTATTCAAATTGTCACATAAAGGGGGTCCATTGTCCCACAAAAAAGAGGTCTCACACATCAATTTGGTGTCAATCTAGCTTATGAAATTAAAATTTTATTATTACTATTATTTTCCTTTAAAGAAATAAAAATTTTCATTCAAAAAGAAAGAAAGTTACATTTTATATATGCTTATTGCATTTGAAGATCATTTTATGGATAAATCATATATCAAAACAGTCAATATAGTCATGACTTATGGATGGAATGTTCCTTAATTAGGTTAATAAGACTCTGATCAAAGATACACAAAGATATCATGAAAAAACCATGATAGTGTCACTAGATTATACAAAAATAGGGTCAATGATCCTTCTAGAATTGTTACAAACAAAGATCCATAAATTCACACATGTGTAAGAGATGTTGATCCTATACTAGAACCTGGAAATAAATTTCCACTCCATAAAATAAAGAGAAAAGGAAAATGCACCATCCAAAGAAAGGAAACACTTAATTATTGATCAATCCAAAGCTAAAAGAGTACAATTATAAATCTATCCATCCTTTGATTCTAGCACATACCAAACACCTAGACCAAATTGTCAGTGATCTTTGGAGAGAGTATCTACTTCTACATTGTTTTCTCTATAGACATGAGCAAACGAAATGGTGTTGAAGGAAAATTTGAATCTCATATTCTCCTCATAAATGGGTCTCAAAGCTAGAATTAAAATCCTATAGATTCTCATCATCTAGTTAATCACCACCATGGAGTCACCAAAAACATAAAGTTTAGAAGCCCCATTTTTAGCAGAGAGGAGTAAAAGTAATTTCAATGCAATAATCTTAACATAATTGTTGGTTCCCTACCCAAACATACCTCAAACTCAAAAAAATGAGACACATTGAAATAGACAATCCCCCTACATTACAAACAGAAGGGTTTCCCTAACATGCTTCATCAAAACACCCCGAGATTCCAAACTTATCTATATGCTCTTGGACTCTTCAACGTTTAATCTTAGGATGAGGCCTGAAACTTTAAAATATGGATTTGATTTGGGTCGCACATTGATACAATGGGATGTGTCTATCCAAGAAAGTGGTGTCATTTTGTGCAAGTCGAATGCCACCTGTTACTATCAAATGTAGGGCCTTGGGTAATTTCAATTTTTCTTTGACTACCAAGTTTTGAAAGAATCTATAATTGTCTATCCTTGCCAGCCTTCTGTAATCCTTGCCACGTTTTCTATTTCCTTCCAATCTTGTCTAGAATATGCATGAGAGATTAAGAAATGACTAATGATGTCTTCATTATCCTTGCATAGGGGACATCTATTAGGCCACTAAATATTCATCTTCTATAATACTTCCCAAATGAGGGATTTTTTCATTTTATCCAACCACATAACTATTCTAGATTTAAGAGGGGATCGAATATTCGAAATTGGTTTCCACCACCATTGGATTTCCTTGAGCCTTTCATTTTCACACATTGTCTTATAACAATTAACTTGTGAATTCTATATAATCGATCTATTTTTTTCAAATAAATGTCAACTATGTTAGCTTCCTTATGAGAGAGATTTACTGGAATAAAATGGGAAGCTTTGGCAATTTCTCCAACCACTACCACTATAGAATCATTCTGCTTCTTTGTTTTGGGTAGTTTAGTGATAAAATATATTCTTATGACTTCCCACTTCCATTCAGTAATGGGAAATGGATGTAGTAAATGGGTCAAATAATATTGTCTCTTCACAAGTGCAATATTCTTCTACTAACCTAGGTTTCTATCATAAATCACGTTATGGATTTCTCCCAATTTATCATATTTTTCAATTTCTCATAATTTGGAACATAAATTATGCCCCTGTACTTGAGAATCTCATTATTTTCTAGCTTGTAGTCTTCAAATTTATTCTATAAATTACCTTGCTAAAGTTTTTCCATTACATCCATGTATTTCTGATCTGCTTTTGCAGCCTCTATAATTCTATCTTTTAAAGATAATTGGTACATGTTAATGGTTGTAGAATGCATCTCACGCACCCTCCTATTGAGTGCATCAACCACATTGTTCTCTTTAACTTTGATATGTTTTATATCAAAATAATATTCACTGAGAAAATATGGCCACCTGCTTTGTCTGGAATTTAGAGTTGTTTGTCCAAACAAGTATTTCAGACCACTATGGTCTATCCTCAACTCAAATATTTTCCCCATGAGATAGTGCATCAACATATTCAAGGAATGCACTATGGTTGCTAATTCCAACTAATGAGTAGCATAGTGTCTTTCATGCTCCTTCAATTTCCTCGATTCATAGCACACCACATACCCATTCTCACTGAGGATTTGGATCAACAATCCTTAGTATTGGAGCACTTTATAATAAATGGTTCAATTATTGGAAATTCCTTTCACAATATGATGTACATTCAATCTTCACACCCTTCTTCTACAAATAAGTAATTGGATATGAAATATTTAAGAATCTTTCAATAAATATCCTGTAAGGCCCATGAATGATATCACCTATGAGACATTATTTGGTGTTCTCCATCCTTCAATGGTCCTTATCGTTTCTAGATATATGGACCAAGTAATGTATTTTCTTCTCATAAAATGAGCACTTGCTCAATTTGGAATACAACTGATTCTCCCTCAATACTTGTAACACCATTCTCAAGTGTTTCTCATTTTCTTCTTCTAAATTAGAATATATAAGAATGTCATCCAAAAATACAATGACAAACTTGTGCAAGTAATTTATGAATATATCGTTCATGAGACACATGAAGACAACTAGTGCATTTTTTAACCCAAATTCAACCATTGTAAACTCATAATGAAAATACCTTATTCCGAAAGAAGTATTGCTTATGTATTATTCTTTATTTCTTACCTCTTGATAGCCTGATGTGAGATCAATCTTGGAGAATATTTTAGCATCTTTCAGCTAATCAAAATGGTCATCTATCCTTGGCAAAAGATACTTGTTCTTCGCAGTTACCTTTTTAAATTGATGCATTAGATTGATGGAGAAGTTAATATCTCTCTTAGGTGGATATCCTCGTATTTCCTTGAATACATTCCCAAACTCCTTTGGGACTGCATACTAGTCAATATTTGACACCTTATCCTTAGGTGTCTCTTCCATCCGTGAGACAAATATTTGGCACCCTTTTCTATAACTTTTATTCATCTTCAAGGATGAAATTTGTTGGAAATTCAATGCTATGGGAATTCCTTATACTGTCCTTATGTTTCCTTCGTCATCCAAGAAAGGAAATTCCTTATTATAACAGTTTAGGACAACATAATGTTGGTCTAACCAATCCATACCAATTAGAAAATCATAGGAACCTAAAGGTATGATATTCAAATCTTCATTGGTTTTCGTTCCATTCATGTTCAATGGACATGCTTTAAACATCTCATTAATATTTCTTTTATATCCTCTAGTTAGTTGGACCATCCAAAGTTTTCGAAGCTTGATTCTTGGAAAATGGAATCTCTCCACCAACTCAGGATCTAAATAACTATGACTAGTTCATGAATGAATTAAAATAACAATGAGATGGTTATTTATCTAACCTTCCACTTCAATCATATGTGACTAAAACTCATATTTCTTGTTGTCCAAGGATGCATAGATATCAGGTACACTTCTTCCCATGTTCCCCACTATTTTAGCTTGCTTCCCATTGTGAACAGTCCTCACTTTTTCACTTTTGTGAGGAAAATATTTTTTGTACATATGATCTCCCTTTCAATCCACAACATTGAATAAGTGGTTTCCTTGGTATTTATCCCAATGCCTCTGCCATTCTATATCATTTAGGAGTTGTTTTTTCTTGATAGTTTTCCTTAAGAATGAAGGCTTAGTTCCCTTCTTCCTGTATTCCGTCTTTCTTTTCTTCTTGTCTTCCCAAGATTTTTGGTAAGTTGCTCTCCCTTTATGTTGATAAAAAAGACACTTATCCCTTATTATAGTTTCTTCCAATATTTTCGGATCATCTTATTGTATTCTCTCACTAATAAATGGTGGAATCCTACTCAAATATCTATGAATTTTAACTTGCTCATACTTGAAGAAGGAAACATATTTCAACAGCTCTAAAAACATCCTTTCATATTCATGTATGTTCATACTCCCAAGATTGAGTTCAAATAATTCCTTCATTTTATTATTATTGTATCTCTTAGTCAAGTATTTCCTTTGAAAATACCTCTTGAATTCTCTCGAAGTCACCTTCTTCTCATCAATCTGTTGTACCTGCACATATTGGACCCACCACATTGATGTTTTTCCCTTCATATGATAAATAACAATTCTACCTTCTTCCTACGAAAAGTAATTATGCAACTAAAAATAATTTATTATGTTTATCATCCATGTATCTACATCATCATCCTTCTTGTGTTCACCATCAAAAGTAGAAGGCTTGGTTTTGTTCATTTCCCTGTGAAGTTAATCTAGTCCAAAAATATTCTTTTTCTTATTGAAAGGAGATGGACTTGCACCACTTTGTACTCTCCTGGTTTAACTCCTTGGAGATTGATGGTGATTCCTACCAACACTTCTTGTTATATTCTTCTTGTCATGGGGATTATGGCTCCTGGGTCTTCTTGACTCGGTCTCTTTATCCATATTCTTCTCTATTTTTTCGAAGCTCTCAATTATCTTGATGTTGAATTCTTCCTGCTATTCCTTGGATTTCAAAATTTTTATGGTCTCTACCAAGTTCATGCTTACTTTTTTACCTTCTCCATGTCCATTTGAATTTGTACCTTAATTACCCATATGCACATACATTCTTCTAATCTCTTCTTCATGGCTGTAAAATCCCTTCATATATTCCATGATTCTAAACTTGTGTTGATCCTATTCTGATCTAAATGTTGTTAACTTTGCAACAACCAACAAAATTGGTTTGGATAAAAAATTTAACAGATTCATGAAATTCTATATAATAATATTTTTATAAAGTATAATGATTATTTCTTTTGATTTCTGGAGAAGACTGGATCTCCAATCAACTTCACAAACACTACTTATCAATTATGACCGATAATTACCATGCTCGAGGTTTACGCACACAATGCTAAAATGTAGCGCATGTACCACACATCTATATTGATTGTACATGATTTTCTGGCACACACCAATATCTCTTGAGTACAACTTTTTTGTCATGCACCAATACTTTGTGTGCACTGCAAGTACCATACCATGTGACCCAAAGGTTTAGTGTGTCTATAATGCACACCAATACCCCCAACACACTATTATTCAATTGTGCTCCCATATCCCCTGATCATGACTTTTGTGTCGCACATTGATACTTTGTGTACACTATAAGTACTACATTACAAAATGATAAGGTTTTAATGTGTTCACACCACGCAAAACCCCAAGATCACACAATATGCATCACATTATTACTTGTGCGCTAAAAATGTACACCATGCAATGCTCAAATTTTAGTTATCTTGGCCATGCACCTATAGTCTGTGCATGCCACCAATTATACACGTCGTGAAGCCAAAACTTAGTGTACATATCCCTCACACTCATATTTCCAGCATAACATCCAATGTTTAGTGCACACACCTCCGCAACACAATTTTACCACTTAACCAAATCAACACAATGCAATACCCAATTTTAATGCGGACACTTGTGCACCTTTATCGTTTTACACATCACTAGTACTTAACACCAACAATATTTTTAACACTTAATTTTCACCTAATTTCCACTATGGATGTTCTGCAACCATAAAATTTGGTCAATTTAACACAAATATATCCAAATTCAACCTTTTCAATAATAAATGTTTGAGTGCAATGTTGGTTGACATTCTTGGTGCAAGTTTTCCCAAAATTCATTCACAAATTGAGAATTTTATTCCCATAATTCCACTCAATTTGTCATGGCTTTCCTACAACTTCAATTTCGACCAATTATCTTCTAGATTTCTTTTAACAAGGATTAAAATTAAGGATACGTCATTGCTTAATCAAATTTTGCCAAAATATGCATGAATTTAACAATGAAAATTGGGCTTCTTCCCAATTCCATTCAATTACTTCAAATTTCCATTATGGACGCACTACAACTAGAAATTTATCCACTTTTGGATTCAATTCTCTGCGAGAATCCACTTCGGCATTATGCTAACTCGAACCATCTAGGTTCAATGTTGTAAACTAGTCTCTGATACCACTTTGTAACGTCCCCAA
>JZKD02S1080089.1:0-13163 GCA_000966675.3 Picea glauca | reverse complement strand
ACTCTACTATTGTACCATGAAATATATAGCACTATATGTCCTCTCCATCTCATCAATTTGAACTCCAACCCCTTTCCCAAAAAAGAAACAATTACAAACAGAGAATGACATGTTTGAACTGATTTCCTGTTTTTTAGGAGGCGAAATTCTAAAAAATAGGCTTCAAACTGTCACTTGTAATTATCAAAATATAAGATATTTGCAAAATATGAGAATGATTTTTGTAGATAATATTGTTAGAAATAAAAACCTCTCTTGGTTTCTTGAAATTCATCTCCAGCTGGATGGAATACGTGTTGCAAAAACATGCCTCAAACAAGAAATCATGAAAACTAAAAAAATAGGGCTTAAAGATTCTTTTGAATCTCCCAATCCGTGACACATGTGTGAAAAATGAAAGAGGTTAATTTTCATGGGTCCGTTCTTGATAATAACCTCATTTTTATTTTGAAAATTCATCTTGGTTCACCCGAAAATACTCCAGAAAGTCAGTTGTTCAAAAATATCAATTCAACAATCTTAGAACAGAGTTTCAACAACACATTTCATAGTGCATTTTATAGTGCATATCTAAATTCGTAGCACCTGATCCAGTTCATATCGCCAAAGGAAAATCAAGTATCCAAACCCTTCCTGACCTCCAAACAAGACAAAAAATCTCATGGATTACGTGATGGCTATGAGGTTGATGCTGGTAATTTCAAATTTGCACTTAGACACCTTCAAGTTTCCTAACCTCCAACCCTCTTCTTTAACTAGTTCATTGTGCCATTTCATAGTGCTAGCTAAAATATATCTTGCACACTCTGTGGAGGTTGTTAGTTTATGGTATGAAATAATCCTTGGAGAACATGATCAATCTTATCTGTTAACACAACCTACAACACACCCACTATAACTTCCTCTTCTTTCTCTCACAGTATCTTCTCTCATAATACAGTATTCAAAAAAAAATGATGCATTGCCGCAATACATTTCCCTCATAAAAGAGGGTTTCCTTCTAGGGAAAAAACCCTAACATAACTTCTACCGTCAGATCTGCAAACTTATAATGGACGATCAAGATTTACAATGAAATTACAATATACATTTACATGGAAATTTTTCCTTCATGGGCCCACTTACCCCTGGACCCCAAAGTTGGGGGTATCGCCCCCCCAGACCCTACAAGGGGGGAAATCCCCCACTACATCTCCCCCCACATGGAGGGGTGTACATTCATCCATGGTGTAAATTCTTCATGGGGTATAAACATGGCTGAAAACAAAAGCCTGTGTATCAAGAAGATAATCAGGCTCCACAACCAACATATCCGATGCCTGATACATTGTATGCACTGGAATAAATTGTTCACTCATCGTCATAGTGTCAAATACCATGAAAATTGAATCGTGTCTTCCTGGCGTCAGTGGAAATCCCACAATAAAATCCATTGAAATGACCTCCCATTTCGATTTAGGAATATCATGTGGTTGTATTAATCCTACTGGATGTCTATGTTCATCCGTCACTTGCTAAATTATAGAAATATTTCCATGTAACTAACTATGTTCACTTTCATTCCTTTCAAGAAGAATAACGGCTTAAGTTTTTCCTTCATCTTCGTGACTCTCGGATGAGCCATGTAAACTAATCGATGAGCTTCACTTAGAATCAAACTTATTAATTCGTCATTGGGTGGTACGTAAATTATGTTTTTATACCTCATCAATCTGGTGTTGTTAATATTATAACCTTCATACTTCGGTACCATCATGGTATCTTGTCCAAATTTATCCTTAACTTCCTTATACCAGTCATCGTCTATATGTAAAGTTAAAATATTTTCTCGAAGATTCGTCTTAAGAGGTATCACTGAGAATATGTTGGTCTCCAACTGAACGCATCTTCCACTCTATTCACCATTCCTTTAATGTAAGTAATCTAAATTCATATCCGCTAAGTAATTATGACCAACACCTCGGACGTGCATTCAAGTCACTCTATGTAAATATAGGCTACAATCCACAGTGATCTATCTTTAATTTAATTTTTTGTCCAATCAAATAATGTCTCCAAACTCTCAAGGCATATACAATTGCTAATAACTCCAAGTCATGTGTTGTGTAGTTCTCTTCTTTCTTTTTCAATTTCCTTGAAATGTAAGCGTTCGATCAACCATATTGCATCAAAAATCCGCCTAAGACTTCCTTGGATGTGTTTGTGCATACCAAGAATTATTTTTCCATGTTAGGGACCTTTATTATCAATGATTTCATCAACAACTCTTTGAGCCTTTGAAATGCTTCAACGCATTCCTCAATCCATACAAACTTCTTGTTTCTCTTCTACAATTATGTGATCAGATTATTTATCTTCGAAAAACCTTCGATGAACCGTCAATAATATCCTGCTAAATGCATAAAGATACATACTTCTTGTACGCTCATCAGTGCTGGACATTCCATTATAGCCTCTACTTTCACTGGACCTATTGTCATACCTTCACCAGTTATGATATGTCCCAAGTAATGAATCAACGATTGGTAAAAAGAACATTTCGATAGCTTTCTGTACAATTTATTTTCTTGTAGACACTGTGGGACCAATCTCAAGTGTTCATTGTGCTCTTCTTTCGTCCGAGAATAAATCAATAAATACTTGAACAAACTTGTCCAAGTATTCACAGAACACCCCATTCATCAAACTCATGAATACCCTCGAGGTGTTTATCAAACCAAATGGTAAAACTGTAAACTCATAGTGTTTGAATCTTGTCTTAAAAGCGGTCTTGGGGATATCTTCCTCCTTAATCCGTAATTGTTAATATCCTGATGTCAAGTTAATATTCAAAAATATCGTTTCTCCTTTCATCGAATCAAATAGATCGTCAATTCTTCGCAACATATACTTGTTCTTTACCATTGCTTTTTTCAATCGACAGTAGTCAATACAAATTCTCCATGATCCATCCTTCTTTCTAACAAAAATCATCGGCACACCCCACGACAATACGCTTAGACGTATAAGTCCCAAATCCAACAACTCTTTCAATTACATTTTCAACTCTTATAATTCTGGTGTCGACATCCGATATGGCNGGTGTTGTTAATATTATAACCTTCATACTTCGGTACCATCATGGTATCTTGTCCAAATTTATCCTTAACTTCCTTATACCAGTCATCGTCTATATGTAAAGTTAAAATCTTTTCTCGAAGATTCGTCTTAAGAGGTATCACTGAGAATATGTTGGTCTCCAACTGAGCGCATCTTCCACTCTATTCACCATTCCTTTAATGTAAGTAATCTCAAAGTCATATCCGCTAAGTAATTATGACCAACACCTCGGACGTGCATTCAAGTCACTCTGTGTAAATATAGGCTACAATCCACAGTGATCTATCTTTAATTTAATTTTTTTTCCAATCAAATAATGTCTCCAAACTCTCAAGGCATATACAATTGCTAATAACTCCAAGTCATGTGTTGTGTAGTTCTCTTCTTTCTTTTTCAATTTCCTTGAAATGTAAGCGTTCGCTCAACCATATTGCATCAAAAATCCGCCTAAGACTTCCTTGGATGTGTTTGTGCATACCAAGAATTATTTTTCCATGTTAGGTACCTTTATTATCAACGATGTCATCAACAACTCTTTGAGCCTTTGAAATGCTTCAACGCATTCCTCAATCCATACAAACTTCTTGTTTCTCTTCTGCAATTCTGTGATCAGATTATTTATCTTCGAAAAACCTTCGATGAACCGTCGATAATATCCTGCTAAATGCATAAAGATACATACTTCTTGTACGCTCATCAGTGCTGGCCATTCCATTATAGCCTCTACTTTCACTGGACCTATTTTCATACCTTCACCAGTTATGATATGTACCAAGTAATGAATCAACGATTTGTAAAAAGAACATTTCGATAGCTTTCTGTACAATTTATTTTCTTGGAGACACTGTGGGACCAATCTCAAGTGTTCATTGTGCTCTTCTTTCGTCCGAGAATAAATCAATAAATACTTGAACAAACTTGTCCAAGTATTCACAGAACACCCCATTCATCAAACTCACGAATACCCTCGAGGTGTTTATCAAACCAAATGTTAAAACTGTAAACTCATAGTGTTTGAATCTCGTCTTAAAAGTGGTCTTGGGGATATCTTCCTCCTTACTCCGTAATTGTTAATATCCTGATCTCAAGTTAATATTCAAAAATATCGTTGCTCCTTTCATCTAATCAAATAGATCGTCAATTCTTGGAAACATATACTTGTTCTTTACCATTGCTTTGTTCAATCGACAGTAGTCAATACAAATTCTCCATGATCCATCCTTCTTTCTAAAAAAAATCATCGGCACACCCCACGACAATACGCTTAGACGTATAAGTCCCAAATCCAACAACTCTTTCAATTACATTTTCAACTCTTATAATTCTGGTGTCGACATCCGATATGGCATTCTCACAATCTGTTTTGTTCCATGTTTCAAATATATGGTAAACTTAGGTTCTCTTTCTGGCGGAAAACCTGGTAGTTCATCTGGAAACATGTCTGCAAACTATAATACTACCAGAAAGTTTTCTAATCCTTTTGCATCCCCTTTTTCATTTAGCACTAAGATGGTGTATAAATTACACCCCTTTCACATACTCTTCTGCAATTGTAGGGAAGAAATAAAAATCAAGGACACTCCTCAGTTTATTCCTACAATTACTCTACTCTGTCCCAAGTAATCTGTCAAACTTAACCATTTCATCTTACAGTTAAGTATCTCATCATGCGATTCTAACCAATCCATGCCTATCATTATGTCATAATATCCTAAGATCGTGATGTATAGGTTGTCCTTCATTACAAAATTACCCAATTTAATGCTACAGTCCATAACCTTTCATCCAAATTTCTATTTGGCACCCGATGCCATTTCTATGTATCTAAACTCGTCCTTCTCGACTACCTTTACCTTAATTATTTTTAGCGTTGCACTAGAAATAAATCTCTATGTAACACCTAGATCTATTAAGATACTAAAACTTTAATCAATGATCGTACTTGATGTCTCGAGCACAGTTAACTGGTGTTCGACCTAGTGGTTATTGACCGTTGCATGTATCACGTGGGCCTTGCCCAAATCTCCAACAGTAGTGGGTCCAGACAATATGAATGCCTTCGCCTTCTCAATCAGGAAATATCACTGTCAATGTGGCTCCTCACATGTCCAACATCCAATCTTCAATCCAATGCTCCTAGTCCCCAAAGTAGAAGTTGTTGGCATAGAAATTTGTGATCCTAGTTTTTTTCGCTGAACATGCCTAAAATGTTGTTGTTGTTGCGGACGACGTTGTTGTTTCTTCTATGGTCCTTTATAAGGAGTCCTCTTCTGAGGATTCTATCATCGCAATGTTGAAAACATAGATCCTTTGGGCATGTCTCAATGCCCTGAAGTTTTTCTAGCTATTATATGATATTGTTGCGCTCTTGATTTCATATGTCCAATCAGTCTAGAAAGATTCCTTCCTTGACCCCCACTGTTCAGTTCTTCCTAAGCTATGAGGGCCTTCTGAACTGCATAATGCAATTTTTGAGGCAGTGGGATCCTCACCTTCACATGAATGTTGAAGTTAAGGCTAAACACAAACTTGTTGACCTTTAACTTCTCTATGTTCATATGTGGAGAATACCTAAGTAGCTCCAAGAACCTGGACTCATACTCCGACACTGTAGGAATACCCTGTCATAAGGTGTTGAACTCACTAAGCTAGATCTCACTGAATTCCTCAGACAAATACCTCTCTTCGAACCGTTTCTCGAACAAATCCCATGACATGTCTTCGATGGTCATGTTTAGTTGAGGTAGGAGCATCTTCCANCAAATCCAACAACTCTTTCAATTACATTTTCAACTCTTATAATTCTGGTGTCGACATCCGATATGGCATTCTCACAATCTGTTTTGTTCCATGTTTCAAATATATGGTAAACTTACGTTCTCTTTCTGGTGGAAAACCTGATAGTTCATCTGGAAACATGTCTGCAAACTATAATACTACCAGAAAGTTTTCTAATCATTTTGCATCCCCTTTTTCATTTAGCGCTAAGATGGTGTATAAATTACACCCCTTTCACATACTCTTCTGCAATTGTAGGGAAGAAATAAAAATCAAGGACACTCCTCGGTTTATTCCTACAATTACTCTACTCTGTCCCAAGTAATCCGTCAAACTTAACCGTTTCATCTTACAGTTAAGTATCTCATCATGCGATTCTAACCAATCCATGCCTATAATTATGTCATAATATCCTAAGATCGTGATGTATAGGTTGGCCTTCATTACAAAATTACTCAATTTAATGCTTCATCCAAATTTCTATTTGGCACCCGATGCCATTTCTATGTATCTAAACTCGTCCTTCTCGACTACCTTTACCTTAATTCTTTTTAGCGTTGCACTGGAAATAAATCTTTATGTAACACCTAGATCTATTAAGATACTAAAACTTTGATCAATGATCGTACTTGATATCTCGAGCACAGTTAACTGGTGTTCGACCTGGTGGTTATTGACCGTTGCATGTATCACGTGGGCCTTGCCCAAATCTCCAATAGTAGTGGGTCCAGACAATATGAATGCCTTGGCCTTCTCAATTAGGAAATATCACTGGCAATGTGGCTCCTCACATGTCCAACATCCAATCTTCAATCCAATGCTCCTGGTGCCCGAAGTAGAAGTTGTCGGCATAGCAATTTGTGATCCTAGTTTGTTTCGCTGAACATGCCTAAAATGTTGTTGTTGTTGCGGACGACGTTGTTGTTTCTTCTGTGGTCCACTATAAGGAGTCCGCTTCTGAGGATTCTATCATCGCAATGTTGAAAACATAGATCCTTTGGGCATGTCTCAATGCCCTGAAGTTTTTCTAGCTATTATATGATATTGTTGCGCTCTTGATTTCATATGTCCAATCGGTCTAGAAAGATTCCTTCCTTGATCCCCACTGTTCAGTTCTTCCTAAGCTATGAGGGCCTTCTGAACTGCATAGTGCAATTTTTGAGGCAGTGGGATCCTCACCTTCACATGAATGTTGAAGTTAAGGCTAAACACAAACTTTTTGACCTTTAACTTCTCTATGTTCAGATGTGGAGCATACCTAAGTAGCTCCAAGAACCTGGACTCATACTCCGACACTGTACAAACACCCCGTCATAAGGTGTTGAACTCATTAAGCTAGATCTCACTGAATTCCTCAGACAAATACCTCTCTTCGAACCGTTTCTCAAACAAATCCCATGACATGTCTTCGATGGTCATGTTTAGTTGAGGTAGGAGCATCTTCCAAAAAAGTAGAGCGCTCCNCATGGCTAAAATGTTGTTGTTGTTGCAGACGACGTTGTTGTTTCTTCTGTGGTCCTCTATAAGGAGTCCTCTTCTGAGGATTCTATCATCGCAATGTCGAAAACATAGATCCTTTTGGCATGTCTCAATGCCCTGAATTTTTTCTAGCTATTATATGATATTGTTGCACTCTTGATTTCATATGTCCAATCGGTCTAGAAAGATTCCTTCTTTGACCCCCACTATTCAGTTCTTCCTAAGCTATGAGGGCCTTCTGAACTGCATAGTGCAATTTTTGAGGTAGTGGGATCCTCACCTTCACATGAATGTTGAAGTTAAGGCTAAACACAAACTTGTTGACCTTTAACTTCTCTATGTTCAGATGTGGAGCATACCTAAGTAGCTCCAAGAACCTGGACTCATACTCCAACACTGTACGAACACCCTGTCATAAGGTGTTGAAATCATTAAGCTAGATCTCACTGAATTCCTCAGACAAATACCTCTCTTCCAACCGTTTCTCGAACAAATCCCATGGCATGTCTTCGATGGTCATGTTTAGTTGAGGTAGGAGCATCTTCCAAAAAAGTAGAGCGCTCCCTTTCAGTTGAAAAAATACCATGCAGACTTTCATGTTGGATGTGTAATCACGAAGTGCAAAGCACATCACCATGTTCTCCAACCATGCCTTGGTGGCTAAGCTGTCTGGGGCACCCTAGAACTCAAGAAACTTCAGCTTCTCGAGTTCTCTATGTATACAGGTACTACCAGTTGGGGCGCGATGTGAATTGACATTGGGCATAGACGCTTTTCCCTCATCTCTATTTATATGGTTGAGCAATGCCTCTTGAATCCTCTGAAACAATCTCATCATACCTACCACATCTTCCACAACAACCTGCTCCTACTCAGAGGTTTTTTCTTCTCCCTCGGGGTTAGACCCCTCTGGCGCGGATACTATTGGAGGTGTCACACCTCTTCCTCCAACACCACATCGTCTACCTCCCCTGCATCCACTAAACATGATTACCTGCATGGACAATTTTNAAACTTGTTGACCTTTAAATTCTCTATGTTCAGATGTGGAGCATACCTAAGTAGCTCCAAGAACCTGGACTCATACTCCAACACTGTACGAACACCCTGTCATAAGGTGTTGAGCTCATTAATCTAGATCTCACTGAATTCCTCGGACAAATACCTCTCTTCGAACCATTTCTCGAACAAATCCCATGACATGTCTTCGATGGTCATGTTTAGTTGAGGTAGGAGAATCTTCCAAAAAAGTAGAGCGCTCCCTTTCAGTTGAAAAAATACCATGCATACTTTCATGTTGGAGGTGTAATCACGAAGTGCAAAGCACATCACCATGTTCTCCAACCATGCCTTGGTGGCTAAGCCATCTGGGGCACCCTAGAACTCAGGAAACTTCATCTTCTCGAGTTCTCTATGTATACAAGTACTACCAGTTGGGGAGCGATGTGAATTTTCATTGGGCATAGACGCTTTTCCCTCATCTCTATGTATATGGTTGAGCAATGCCTCTCGAATCCTCTGAAACAATCTCATCATACCTACCACATCTTCCACAACAACCTGCTGCTACTCAGTGGTTTGTTCTTCTCCCTCGGGGTTAGACCCCTCTGGTGTGGATACTATTGGAGGTGTCACACCTCTTCCTCCAACACCACATCGTCTACCTCCCTTGCATCCACTAAACATGATTACCTGCATGGACAATTTTCAAAATTTAATTAGCGATATAATTTTAATCATTTAGTTAACACAGTGGAAGGCGTAACGGTCCAATGTTGTAGAGTTGAAACCTCTCTGATACCATATGTAACAACCCCTCTTTTATGACATCAAAGTAAGTGAGTACAATAAGATATATATATATATATTAAAACCTTAGTTAGAACAAGTATTACATGAAACAACATTCATCATTACATACACATTCTATTTTTATTCATATCAATCCACGAAAAGATTTAGATACAAATTCAATGTTACTTAGAGATTCAGCACAACACATAAGGATAACATACAATGGCTAACCTCCCAACCTACCTTGCAAGGTTAGGGCCTCCAAGACACATAATCAATGGTCAAGTCCAAGATTCATCTGATTGATTTTCACCATTTAAGGTCGTAGGACTAGAAATTCTTCTGAGGAATAAGGAAGTATCTAATTCCCATAACTTCAGTCTATTCCAAAGTTCAAACTAGACTTAACAACATTCATAACCACAAATTATTCATAGTGCACAGAAAATTTCGTAACACGGTCACCACTTACACAATGCAATTGTATGGTAATGCAATAATTTATTACCTTACTATTAAAAAATACAAAATAATTTCATTAATATCATGACATAAGAATAAAAAGTTGGTAACAAGAAACCCTTGAGTAGACAATCTAACATTAATGACATATTTAAACTTTACTCAAGTTTNCATCATACCTACCAGATCTTCCACAACAACCTAGTCCTACTCAGTGGTTTGTTCTTCTCCCTGGGGGTTAGACCCCTCTGGTGTGGATACTATTGGAGGTGTCACACCTCTTCCTCCAACACCACATCGTCTACCTCCCCTGCATCCACTAAACATGATTACCTACATGGACAATTTTCAAAATTTAATTAGCGATATAATTTTAATCATTTAGTTAACACAGTGGAAGGCGTAACGGTCCAATGTTGTAGGGTTGAAACCTCTCTGATACCATATGTAACAACCCCTCTTTTATGACATCAAAGTAAGTGAGTACAATAAGATATATATATATATATATATATATATGTATGTATGTATGTATGTATGTATGTATGTATATTAAAACCTTAGTTAGAACAAGTATTACATGAAACAACATTCATCATTACATACACATTCTACTTTTATTCATATCAATCCACGACAAGATTTAGATACAAATTCAATGTTCCTTAAAGATTTAGCACAACACATAAGGATAACATACAATGGATAACCTCCCAACCTACCCTGCAAGGTTAGGGCCTCCAAGACACATAATCAATGCTCAAGTACAAGATTCATCTGATTGATTTTCACCATTTAAGGTCGTAGGACTAGAAATTGTTCCGAGGAACAAGGAAGTATCTAATTCCCATAAATTAAGTCTATTCCAAAGTTCAAACTAGAGTTAACAACATACATAACCACAAATTCTTCATAGTGCACAAAAAATTTGGTAACACGGTCACCACTTACACAATGCAATTGTATGCTAATGCAATAATTTATTACCTTACTATTAAAAAAAGACAAAATAATTTCATTAATATCATGACATAAGAATCAAAAGTTGGTAAAAAGAAACCCTTGAGTAGACAATCTAAAATTAATGACATATTTAAACTTTACTCAAGTTTACTTGGAAATAAGTGTAACAACCCTCCATTGTTCAACCAAGTAGGAAGATATATGGGTTAGCATAATGTGTGTGTGTGTGTGTNCTAAAACTTTGATCAACGATCGTACTTGATGTCTCGAGCACAGTTAACTGGTGTTCGACCTAGTGGTTATTGACCATTGCATCTATCACGTGGGCCTTGCCCAAATCTCCAACAGCAGTGGGTCCAGACAATATGAATGCCTTGGCCTTCTCAATCGAGAAATATCACTGACAATGTGGCTCCTCACATGTCCAACATCCAATCTTCAATCCAATCCTCCTTGTCTCCGAATTAGAAGTTGTTGGCATAGCAATTTGTGAACCTGGTTTGTTTCGCTGAACATGGATAAAATGTTGTTGTTGTTGCAGATGACGTTCTTGTTTCTTCTGTGGTCCTCTATAAGGAGTCCTCTTCTGAGGATTCTATCATCGCAATGTCGAAAACATAGATCCTTTGGGCATGTCTCAATGCCCTGAAGTTTTTCTAGCTATTATATGATATTGTTGCGCTCTTGATTTCATATGTCCAATCGATCTAGAAATATTCCTTCCTTCACCCCCACTGTTCAGTTCTTCCTAAGCTATGAGGGCCTTCTGAACTACATAGTGAAATTTTGAAGTTAAGGCTAAACACATGAATGTTGAAGTTAAGGCTAAACACAAACTTGTTGACCTTTAAATTCTCTATGTTCAGAGGTGGAGCATACCTAAGTAGCTCCAAGAACCTGGACTCATACTCCAACATTGTACGAACACCCTGTCATAAGGTGTTGAACTCATTAAGCTAGATCTCACTGAATTCCTCGGACAAATACCTCTCTTTGAATCGTTTCTCAAACAAATCCCATGACATGTCTTCGATGATCATGTTTAGTTGAGGTAGGAGCATCTTCCAAAAAAGTAGAGCGCTCCCTTTCAGTTGAAAAAATACCATGCAGACTTTCATGTTGGAGGTGTAATCACAAAGTGAAAAGCACATCACCATGTTCTCCAACCATGCCTTGGTGGCTAAGCCATCTGGGGCACCCTAGAACTCAGGAAACTTCAGCTTCTCGAGTTCTCTATGTATACAAGTACTACCATTTGGGGCGCGATGTGAATTGTCATTGGGCACAGACGCTTTTCCCTCATCTCTATTTATATGGTTGAGCAATGCCTCTCGAATCCTCTGAAACAATCTCATCATAGCTACCACACCATCCACAACAACCTGCTCCTACTGAGTGGTTTGTTCTTCTCCCTGGGGGTTAGACCCCCCTGGCGTGGATACTATTGGAGGTGTCACACCTCTTCCTCCAACACCAGATCGTCTACCTCCCCTGCATCCACTAAACATGATTACCTTCATGGACAATTTTCAAAATTTAATTAGCGATATAATTTTAATCATTTACTTAACACAGTGGAAGGCGTAATGGTCCAATGTTGTAGAGTTGAAACCTCTCTGATACCATATGTAACAACCCCTCTTTTATGACATCAAAGTTAGTACAATAAGATATATATATATATATATATATATATATATATAAACCTTAGTTAGAACAAGTATTACATGAAACAACATTCATCATTACATACACATTCTATTTTTATTCATATCAATGCACGACAAGATTTAGATAAAATTCAATGTTACTTAGAGACTCAACACAAAACATAAGGATAACATACAATGGCTAACCTCCCAACCTACCCTGCAAGGTTAGGGCCTCCAAGACACATAATCAATGCTCAAGTCCAAGATTCATCTAATTGATTTTCACCATTTAAGGTCGTAGGACTAGAAATTCTTTTGAGGAACAAGGAAGTATCTAATTCCCATAACGTCAATCTATTCCAAAGTTCAAACTAGACTTAACAACATTCAAAACCACAAATTCTTCATAGTGCACAGAAAATTTGGTAACACGGTCACCACTTACACAATGCAATTGTATGCTAATGTAATAATTTATTACCTTACTATTAAAAAAATAAAAAATAATTTCATTAATATCGTGACATAAGAATAAAAAATTGGTAACAAGAAACCCTTGAGTAGACAATCTAACATTAATGACATATTTAAACTTTACTCAAGTTTACTTGGAAATAAGTGTAACAACCCTCCATTGTTCAACCAAGTAGGAAGATATATGAGTTAGCATAATGTGTGTGTGTGTGTGTGTGTGTGTTAATTCTTTTACAATCACAAAAAGAGAAAAAGAAGAAAAGATAAAATCTCTCAAACGTGAGAGGAGACTATAAGCTTGTTTGTACTTTCTGAAAACTAAAAAGATAAAGTGATGAAGTAATCACGCGTTTGTGTTTTTTTATATTTTTGAGAAGGAGTTTAAGGTTATGTTTTAAGTTCCAAACTTAGTCGTATGGGAGTCACAGTGCATAGTGTGCAGAGTGTCAATGCAATGAGTGC
>JZKD02S1080067.1:0-13163 GCA_000966675.3 Picea glauca | reverse complement strand
CACTAGTTTTGGGAAATAGAGTTGCAGCTTACTAATGACAATGATGATAGAATGATGAACATTGAAATCAAGTTGATAAAATGGTGGACAATTCATTCCTAGATAAAATTCCAATTTTGTTTTGTGCTCAATGTTCATTTTGGAATAAAATTCCAACTTTATTTGGTGCCCAATACTCATTCTCAAATAAAAAAAACCAACACTTATAAAATTTGCATAAAACATAAAATTAAAAAAAGGAAAACATTCAATCATTATCAAATTTTCATTTGACAAACAAATATCAAATTCTAGAATTGCTTCTTATCCAAAATGATTTATCAAAATTTTAAGCCCTCTAAAAATCTCTTCACATTTTAGAAGAATGTAGAATAATTACATACCTCTAGATAACAAGGTGTGGAGAAACATCACGATCTAATGTATATTCTTGATTCCAATAGGGATGTGAACATTGAAACAAAGTTGTAGACCATGAAAAGATGTAAACACTAATGAGCAATATTGACTCTGTTGTGCAGCATTGAATGCTGTGGTTGATAATATATAGACTATTAGATCTGAAAACTTATACATCATCTTATATTGGCTGCCTTGAACACTTGAAAAATTTGAAGGAAAAAAAATTCCTCCAAAAATACTATCCACAAAATTTTGTGATAATGCGACTGCTGGTTCGAAGAATCTCATTTTATGATTTTATTGCCGTGGAATGCTCAGGGTACTAAATTTAAAAATCTCAGCGTACGTTTGAGCTCATTTATTAAAAAAATAAAAAAATCTGTCCCTTGGGAATTGTGTATTTACTGGAGCATAAAAATAATACATCGCCTGGTTTCCCATGGGCAGCGTGGTTTGTGGGGATTACTGGGGAATGATTCAGTTGCTGTCTAGGAGCTGTATATGTTGACTAATGCCTTCCTGCAATAAATCCTCCAAAAAAATCTGTTTATTTCAATACGAAAGTACTGATATATTTCAATGGTCTCCAAGTACCGAATCCCGATGTGCATTGTTCAGGACTCTGAGCTTTGAAGAGTCGTCGTATGTCAGGCATTACTTGCAGTTGAAGCAAACCTGCAGGTTGCGAAGTAGTCTGTTGTTATGTCTGGAATTCTGGGGATTAAGATCACCTTCCCATACATAATCTCCCTGGTCCTTTCCTCGTTGTCATAGCCTGTAAAAGCACTACAATCTTTGCATTATCCATAACAGGCCAGTATTTTTCAAGCAGCAGACGGTGCAAACTTGAAATACTCAAGAGCGGTTTCCACTGTTGTAAATTCTACATTCATCAGGAGAGACTTCTTGTGTCTTATTCATTTTTTTCATCCAAGCTTTGTCAATTCTTTCCTTCATGGTTACTCTCAATCCTCATCATAGGATGTCCGACGGTTTAATATGTTTCAAACCTGAAAAATATAGCATATGTAGCTCTATGAATACCATGTTTCATTTATATCTTGTATTAGATTGAACATATTGATCCCAAACTCATATGGATTTATCAGACAATGAGAATGATGCTTGCTATTTACTTAAATCAATGTAGTGTTCAAAAAAGCCCTTGCTAACTATGACTACACTGCTCATGATTCATTAATTATGTCACGTTTTGGACAGTTACCAATTCAAGCAGTGGAGTAAATCTATAGTTAAGGAATCATGAAGAGAAATAGCTATTCATCAATGGAATTAAATCCATCGATAAGGGATTTTGAAGAAAAATAGCTATTCATCCATGGAATTAATTATAGAAACATTTCAAAGTTTTGTAGCACCATAATAACTATCATCAATGGAATTACAGAAACATTTCAAAGTTCAATAGTGTAGCACGATAGCTAGAGTAAAGTCTCTGCTAATTAATCTACAAGAGGTAAAGTACCATCCTAGGTAACCTTTTAACCTATGCAAATAAGCAACTAACAATAATTAGATTGATTAAAATTCAATTTCATTTAGTGATAAAGGAAACCAAGAAGTGATCTTAGGGTTTATTATCATAGTGGATAGGTGAAAACCATTAATTTTAGGAATGATCCAACTATCCTAAAATAATTTAATCTGGGGATTAGCAGAAAAGAAACAATCAATAGGATAGAAAGGAGGATTGGATTTTTACTCTTTGTATTTATGAAGTTGCTTTTTCTTGTGTGAAAAAAACAAAGACATTTTATTTCTAAATACAATGAGAAAAGCACAAATATGCATACACAACTAAAATTAAATCAAACTTAATAAAGATATGTGTGGTGCATAGAAGCTTTCCTAACCAATAATGGATATTGTTGATGATTGCAGCTTCAAGAGACATTCTCCAGATTGTACTCCTCTGGATTGAGTTGAGATGACTTGTGTTGGTCTCTTGCCATGATCCTGTTCGTACTGTTATGAATTTAGTTGAGTTGATCTGTTGAGAGTGATGTCCCTTGTGGTTGAGCACAAGTGGACTTGTCCCTAGTGGAAAAGCACTAGAGAATGTGTGTGAGACCCCTTGCTATATTGTCAAAGAGTAAGACTATTGTGTAACCCTAATTTGTATTGTAAAGAGTACAAGTCGGCTCTACTGTGTAAAGATAATTAATATTGTGTAAAATATTAATTATATTATTGATTTGTACGAGTCGGCCCTATTGTGCCAATAGACACATCTATTTGATGAGTTAGGTCATGTATTTATAAGAGAGATATATCTCCATTGTGGATGATAACTCACTCACTCAACACATTGTGGAGGTCTGAAATTTAGTGCGCACTTATTCTTATGCGCTAGATTTCTTGGTCATAGAAAACCCTCTTGTGCGCTAGGGTTTATGGTGTGAAGGTTCTTCTCTTGGAAATATAGTAAAGGGTTGTTGGGTTTTTCCCTTGGTTGAGAAGGGTTTTCCCAGGATAACTTATTGTGTCTTATGTATGGTTATTCTTCTTGTGATCTTGGTTTATTGTAGCTATTGTATTGTTGCATTGTTTATGGTTCAAGTTCATGCTAAATTGAAAAGAAACTACATGTTCTCGAGAAATCGTTAAAAAATCAACATGGTATCAGAGCAGTGTTCTTGAAGAGCCATTGCACAAGCTACTCCAACACTTTTTCCAAGCTAGCCATCACCTTCTTGCTACAAATGCAAAAACGATCCTTACCCTTTTCCTTGTCAAGCTAGTTTTAGCACTTTACCTTGGAACGTTGGGCCTAATTTTTGCACAGACGGGTACGGCCTAGTCCAGTGCATCACCTGCATCTCTCAGATTGAAAATTGAAGAAGTTTGGATTTTCGGCCCTAGGGTTTCTAGGGTTTTTGTAGATTTCAGCCTCTAGGGTTCTGCAGGTCATTGAGAAATTTTTGCAACTCGTTGGGGTTCTTTTCACTCTATAAGTCGTCTTGTTGGCAGTCATAAGTCCAACAAAACCTAGGGTTTCTAGCCTAGCCTAACCATCGTGATTTCTGCAGCTAGGGTTTCTAGCCTAGCCGTTAGGGTTTGTGAAGAATTTCCAAGCCATGAGGGAAAAAACTTTGGTGGAAGATAGGCTTGATGGATCAAGTAAATTTAGCTCTTGGAAGTCAAGATTACACATCACTCTATAAGAGAGTGACCTATTGATATTGATATAAGGAACTCTACCAACAACAACAACTGATGAAGAGAAGGTTGAATGGAAGACATATGATATTAAATATAGGAAGATAATCATCTACTCAGTAAGAGATCATTTACTACCTCACATTTCTACCTTGAAGACAACTTATCTAATGTATGATGTGTTGAAGAAGATGTTTGACAAAAACAACACTAACAAAGCTTTTACATTGAAACACCAACTTCAAAATCTCAAGATGACGAAAGATGACACTATTGCTACCTTCTTCATGAAGATTTCGGAGATTAGAGATCAGTTAGGTGCCATTGGAGAAACCATAAAATAAAAAGAGCTTGTCATGATTACTCTCAATGCTCTTCCAAGCCATTGGGAACCATTCATTCAAAGTATCAGTGGAAGAGGAGATTTACCTCAGTTTGATCGTCTATGGGAAAACTACACTCATGAGGACCAAAAGCAAGATTGAGCATGATTGTAGACTAAGGTAAATTTTGTACTACATTCCTTATTTGATTTCATCATTACTCTGTAGTAGTTTGCATTTGATAATGAAGGGTATTATCTCTGGTATGGGATCTCTCATGACTTGGACCATTATCCCTAGTACGTGAGTCCAATTTTTTCTTGGTTGGTTATTATCCCTAGTATAGGAGGCCATTTTTGTTGTTATCCCTATGGGAGGCCATCTTGGTTATTATCCTAGTATGGGAGGCCATATTTCTATATTGAGGCAGGGATCAAGAGGGAATACACCATTCCTTATAACCCTCAACAGAATGGGGTTGCAGAGAGGACGAAAAGATCCATTGTTGAGGCAACCAAAGAAATGATACATTATCATAATCTACCTATGATTTTGTGGGCAGAGGCATCCATGAAAAATGTGTACATTCAGAACAGGAGTCTTCATAAGATTCTGAAGAACATGACTCTTGAAGAAGATTTCACCAGAGTGAAGCCTGAGGTTGGACAGTTAAGGATATTTGGGTGTCTAATATACATTCATGTACCCAAAGAAAAGAGGACCAAGCTAGACCCTTTAGGGAGAAAGGGTACATTTGTGGGGTACAATGGATCTTCGAAGGAATATTGGATCTACATGCCTGGTCAGAGACAAATTGAGGTTAGAAAAGATGTCACCTTTGAGGAAGAGATAGCCTAACGAAGATCCAGATAATCTCATATGGAGATTGACAGCGAGAAGAAAGAAGAGAAAATACCTTCTCCCCCTTCAACAGTTTAGACAGAGACAATTATTAATCCAGTTGATCCAGTTGATCCCGTAGCTCTAGTTGATGTTCCCAGAGACATTGTAGTAGTCTAGAAGAGGCCTGCATGGGATCAACAGAATCTACAGGAGGCAGAGGGACATGCAACTCCTCGTGGTACATTCCGAGAGAGCAAGAGACCACAGAGATTTTCAAGCTATGTTTCAACTATGAGCCACATCATTGATATCGAGCCTTCTTTTCATGGAGAAGCAACAAGTCAGCAGGTTTGGCAAGATTCCATGACCAAAGAGTATCATTCCATCATGAAGAATGATGTGTGGGATGTTGTTCTGAGATCGAAAGGGAAGTCTGTAGTGATTTACAAGTGGATCTATAAGATCGAACATGCAGATGATGGAAGTGTCGAGAAGTACAAAGTGATATTTGTGGCTAGAGGATTCTCTCAGGTGGAGGGAATAGATTATGAGGAGACATTTGCTTATGTTTCCCGATACACCTCCATCTGTACGATTATTTCCCTTGCCACATCCATTGGTTGGAGACTACATCAAATGGATGTGAAGACAACCTTTCTCAATGAAGAAATTGAGGAAGAACTTTACATTGAGCAACCAGATGGATTTGTGATACATGAGAAGGAGTCTCATGTGTGCAGGTTGAAAAAATCCCTGTGTGGACTAAAGCAAAAACCTTGTGCATGGTATGATAAGATTGATGAGTTTGGGATTCAACAAGAGTGTTGTTGATCCCAACCTATACTACAACATTGTTTGTGACGAGTGACTGATTTTGGTCCTATATGTTGATGAATTATTCCTCACCGGTTCAGAAAGCCTTATTGTTGAATGCAAGCATGCATTGGCTTCTAAATTCGAGATGAAGGACCTTGGTATGATGCACTACTTATTGGGACTAGAAGTGTGGCAGAGGACTGATGAGATTCTCCTAATTCAGGGGAAATACACAATGGAGATATTGAAGAAATTCGGGATGACAGACTGCAAGCCCATGGATACACTAATGGTAATGAATCTGAAGAAACTAAGAGAGAATACTTCCAATTCAGGTGAGATTGATCCACATATTTATAGACAATGGATTGGATCATTGATGTATCTGGTTAACAATAGACCTGATATATGCTATGCAATGAGTGTACTCAGTCGGTTTATGTGTCAGCCGAGACAGACACACTGGATAGCAGCGAAGCATGCATTGAGATATTTACGAGGCACAATTGGTTATGGAATGAGATATGCCTCCAGTGTAGACATGAGATTGCAGGGATGCGTCGATGCAGATTGGGCAGGGAGTGCAGTGGACCAGAAGAGTACCTCCGGTTGTTGTTTTACTTTGGGATCTGCCATGGTTTCCTGGTGCAGCAAGAAACAAACTTCAATGGATTTGAGTACCATAGAAGCAGAGTACATTCCATTATGTGTGGAAGTTTACGAAGAAGTGTGGCTTCACAAGCTCCTTGCAGACTTATTTGGACATGAGATGGATTCCACCGTTATCCATTGCGATAACTAGAGCTATGTGAAGCTCTCAGAGAATCATGTGTTTCACGATAAATCGAAACACATTGAGATCAAATACCATTACATCAAAGATATGGTGCAGAGGAAAGTAATACATGTGCAGTACCTTTCTACACACGAGCAAGTTGCAGATGTCTTCACCAAACCGCTTGCCAGGACAAAGTTTGAGTACTTTCGTGAGAGACTTGGCCTGGTGGAGAATGCCTCCCTAGCTGAGAGGGAGTGTTGATGATTGCAGCTTCATGAGACATTCTCTAGATTGTACTCCTCTGGACTGAGTTGAGATGACTTGTGTTGGTCTCCTGTCATGCTCCTCTAGATTGAGTTGAGATGACTTGAAATGGTCTCATGCCGTACTCCTATGGACTTAGTTGAGTTGACTTGAGATGTCTTTCCAGTTCGTACTCCTATGGATTTAGTTGAGTTGATATGTTCAGAGTGGCATCCCTCGTTGTTGAGCACATGTGGACTTGTCCCTTGTGGTAGAGCACTAGAGGATGTGTGTGAGACCCCTTGCTATATTGTCAAAGAGTAAGACTATTGTGTAACCCTAATTTGTATTGTAAAGGGTACAATTCGTCTCTACTCTGTAAAGATAATTAATATTGTGTAAAATATTAATTATATTATTGAGTTGTACAAGTCGACCCTATTGTGCCATTAGACACATCTATTTGATGAGTTAGGTCATGTATTTATAAGAGAGATACATCCCCATTGTGGATTATAACTCACTCACTCAACACATTGTGGAGGTTTGAAATTGAGTGTGCACTTCTTTTTATGCACTATATTTCTTGGTAATAGAGCACCCTCTTGTGTGCGCTAGGGTTTATGGTGTGAAGGTTCCTCTCTTGGAAATATAGTAAAGGGTTGTTGGGTTTTTCCCTTGGTTGAGAAGGGTTTTCCCAAGATAACTTCTTGTGTCTTATGCATGGTTATTCTTCTTGTGATCTTGGTTTAATGTAACTATTGTATTGTTGCATTGTTATGGTTCAAGTTCATGCTAAATTGAAAAGAAACTACATGTGCTTAAGCAATAGTTAAGAATTCAACAGATACCCACTTGAACCCAATTCAAATTTCAATCATTGCTCATGGTTGAACACCATTTAAAAAAAACTGACTTACAAAGAAACCCAATAGGCTATTAATGCATACTATAACACATAATTATGGAATTTGTGACCACACTTTTCATTGTGACATAATTTAAAGAATTGGGTTACACATAATTATGGAATTTGTGACCACACTTTCCATCATGACATAATTTAAAGAATTGGGATCCCTGAATGCAAAAACAACTTTGAACACTTTTCTTTTGAAGAAAAGGGGTAAAATCATGAATGTGGGTGTCTCTTTTTCTTTTGAGAAAATAAAATATATTTTCAGAAGTTTTTCAACTTCCGGTAAAGAAAAATATTTTTTTTATTTAGAATTTCACTTTATAGTTAAAATAAAACTTGTCATAAATTTTGTCAGCTTTGTATTGATTATTTTTTGAAATTTTTTTATTGACATTTGATATGTCAATTTAGCAATTGTTTGACAGTATTTTCCTTAAAAATGAAAGCAACGATAATGAGTTAGGTTTATTGACAACAATTTACTCATTATTGAACATTTTTTTATGAAAAACAAAATATGTTGCAACAATATAAACTGACTCTATTAAAGTATGAATATATTTTTGAAGACAACATATGAATATTATAATTACAACAATTTTTTGAATTTGACCAATCTGAAAAAATTGCAGATTTTAAACACATTTAGATTACCCTTAAATTTTATTTAAAAGGAAATCTAAAAACCCTTTTGAAGAGGATAATGAAAGGTTCCGCAATATAAATTTTTCATAATTTTCGACTGGGTATCATTGCAGATATTGATTTTTCATTTTACTGAATCATTATGTGATCTAAAAATAATATGCAGACATGTTTTTAAAAAAATAACTAAAATTACTAAAAAACAATTAAATTGAATACAAATTGTATCAAATGAAAGTAGATTCAATCTTGAAAATGTTGGTACTAGTTATGAAACCAGACTCACAATATTTGAAGGAGTTCTCTCCTTCCTAAGTTGGAGTAAGTTGAAGTGAACACATAGTATTGTGAAAAATGCCATAGTTACAGGTCTTTGGTCTAAATTGTTTAACCAAAAGTTAGTATCTTTTGGCTGAAAGTAAGTTTTAACAAAAAATATAATGTTCGGCCAAAAATGACTAACTTTTGATTAAAAATCAGTAGTTCAGCTGAGAAATGGAAAATAGAAACAACTGTCGGTTGGAAAAAAAAGGGGGGGGGGACACGACGTTTCGACACAAATCGTGACGTTTCAGCATGGAAACATATAAATTGTTTTGGCTGAAATATTATTATGACATTTGTGGACACACTCACTCTGCATTTTCTCTATTTTGGCTTTCTTGGGCAACATTTTCTCTATTTTTTAGTTTTTGGAGCAACATTTTCACTATTTGTCAGTTTTTGGAGCAACATTTTCGCTATTTTTCACTTTTTAGGGCAACATTTTCTATATTGAAGATTTTCTTCAACAATTTTGTTATGAGTGGAGGTTTTCATAAGTAATTTCTTCCTATATCAAAGAGATTTTTTTTAAGGTAAGTTTTCTTAAACAATTCCTTTCAAAGTCTATAATTTTTTAGAACAAATATTTTCATAAGTATTTTTGAAGCATTTTTTTTCAAAATCAATTATTTTTTTAATATTTGTTTAACATCAACTTTTTCTCCAAAATTTATTTTAAAGTAACTTGGTTTATTGAGCAATTTTTTCCAAGTTATTTAAGATATGTTTTTTTAAAACCTTTGTAGATTGAATAACCATGGGCAACAAAAGGGAGTGGAAGAGAAAATATGATCGCACTCGGGATGATACTCGTCGTATAGAACAAACAAAAGAGAACTATAGAATAAAAAAACAACAATGTGCAAATATTGAAGGAGCAAGTGATGATAATGTAATTAGAGATTTGCATCTTGATATTCAACAAGAAGAAATCGAACCAGGTATGCATACATATTATATATAATGTTTAGAATTCAAAAAAATATTGTCTAATATAATTGATTGTAAGTTGGAATTTATATTTTGCTAAAAAAAGAAATAGATTTGTCTCATAACATTGATGAAGTGGTTGAAGCCAAAAATGAAGTAGAAGTTCACACACACACACACACACACACACACACACAATATGAGATTTCAACACTTGTAGATTTTAATTAATTTATGATTGTTTGTTTAGTTTTTTAATAAATCTAATTTAAATTTGTATATTTTTTATACAATATTTATTTGAAATTTTTATGTTTACATCTTAGAAAATTGAATCTCCAAGAAACTTGCTACGTAAGAGTAATTTATTACCCAACCATAGGAATCGAGTGCAAATGCCACTCTCAAGCTATGTTATAAGGCCACCGAAGTGGAGAAACTAACTATAAGATTATATCTCACTTAATCCAACCTATTGTTGTTATGGTTCAGTCAATAATATCCCTATGACACACTCCAAGAACATCATATAGTGATCAATTAAACATGAAACTCTCTTTTCACTACCATACACAATAGATCTTGGACCTTTCCTTTCTCTTCTATATCATCCCTCATGAATCACTACCAACTTATGCACTACTACAAGAAGAAAGAGTGTAATTGTTGATTGCCTTTTGGGAAAGATTGAAGTAGAAATTCTTTAGCTCCAAGGAGGTCACCGAGTAGCAATATATTGTGGGTAATGGTTCGTAATTTTTGTAAACTCCACACTCAACCACAACCACCAATTTCGCTTCCAAGAGTTACCTCTTCATAGTGTTGTTTCATCGAGTTCTAATATTTGGAGTGGGAAATGCTAAGGAAAACATAACATGGAAAATTGAGAGCATAATGGAGAAAATGAGTGGAAAATGATGGATAAGGAGAAAGGGATGTGATACTTTTGAAATTTCACAAAATGATTGTACTTATCCTACTAGAATTTTTCCTCACATTGCTTAAATTTATTTGAGTAGACTTTCCTTCACCCTCCTCTCCATGCATTCACGATTTGACTTTTTAAGTCAAATGTGGCACTTGATAGAAAAAATTTGAGTTCTTTAGATGACACTTGAGAATATGTTTTCCTTCCCATATGCCCCCTTTCATTTTTCCCCGCTTATGGACTTATAGCTCTCTTTTTCTCCTTGCATCTATGTTGGACCATTATATGTTATATTCTAGCATGATCGTTTTACATAACATAAGAATGCGTCATGGTAACTTTACCACATGGTCCATGGAAAGTATATGTACATCATGTATATGCCTAGTCATTCTTTATTTGGGATTTGGCCTTGATATTTTCACTAGGAATCCATTCAAAACATATTTACAACATTAAAATTACATGGTCATTTATTTAAGATCATATGTCTTGAAAATCGTCATTGGAAGGATACATCTAAAATTTATACAGAATATAATCCAATACATTCCAAAGGTAAAAAATAAGGTATTACAATATGTATGACCCAAGTTCCTTATTTGATAATCTTACCTCCGTATCCATAGGGATGTGCCAAAGCTTCCTTTGAGATGGACGTGAAGGTGAAGGTGGACCGAAGTGCAACTAGGACAAATCCAAAAACATCAAGATCCAATAGATTGATGCAATAAAGGAATATTGAATCTAATGAAGAGGGAACTATTATAGTGGTCTCCAATATGTGGATGGTCGATTAAGACAATAGATCAAACAAGCCCAAGAGTGCAAAAGGTGGAAGGAGATTAATAGAGTGAAATTGAGATAGATATACACCAAACGCTTGTATCTAAGAAAGAGATATTAGAGACTTATTACGATGAGGAAGGGGTTGACATAAACAAATTTGGGAATGTTTAGGTGACATATCTAGTTGTTGCAATTGTTGTTGGAAGGGTATTACGTTTGTAATTGTCAACCTATAGGTTTTGATCCTATGCATTACCAAGTACAAGTCCAAAACATGGATAACTCAAGGTAAAATAGTCATGAATATGTATTGTAGTTAAATGCAAATTGCAAGCACAAGCATGACATAAATATAAAAAGTAGCAATTTAAAGTGTTCATTATCAAGGTAAATGAAATTTTGACTAATTAAAATCCTCAAAAAGTGTGCTTAATTGATTAGGGATGTCTTAAGAACTAAGGAAGGATCTTTAGATAACTAAAGAGGCAACTAATGTATAAGGAACAAAAGAGGTCCAATTAGAAAAGGAATGGCCCAAATGGATTCCCAAACAAAGAATTTGCTAGAGATAAAAGTGCGAACAAGGAAGGAAATTACCAAGGTCTAGGCCAAGGAATCCTACCATCCCATTGAAAATCAAATGGGAGACCGAAATTACACATTTAAATCGTACTAAGGAAACTTAAAAGGGGAACTTCAAGACATGCGAACCATTGCTAAGATTATAATATGATCGTAATATCATCATAAGGTTGGTTAGGTATGGATAATGCACCATAAAAAAATCAACACACCATTGTTCAAGGGTATATGTTTATAGTTAGTATAATGTGAAAAACACACACTGTATTTTGCATCTATTCCAGGCACTGTGATTCATGGAGACAAAAAGTAATGAGTCACATGGAGACAAAAAGTAATGAGTTGCCATAAAGAAGATCAAAAGAAAAGGAAGTATTGTATTTTGGATCTATTCCAGAGGCACTGTGATTCATGGAGACAAAAAGTAATGAGTCACATGGAGACAAAAAGTAATGAGTTTCCATAAATAAGATAAAAAAGGAAAGGAAGTATTAGAAATCAAAGATAAAATAAAGCATCAACCAGAGATAAATGAAAGGATGCAAGACAAAATAGAGATAAAGGAGGTTGTTACATCACCTTTATTTGGGTAAGGGAAGGTGTGATGCTTTACATTCACCACTATTATCTTACTTTGAAATTTTGGTTTGGTAAAATAATATCTTTAGTGCATTATTTATGTAATACTTATTTTTGTTGTATATGATGATGATGATTATTAATGTCCACTAAGATCGAATTCGTCTATCGGACCTTAAGAGGGTAAGTGATTACTTGTGATTCTTTAGAATTTTGTTTTTGTGCTCGAAAAGAATTACAAGAAGATTTTCAAGATCACCATACTTTTGTTGAGTTAAGATGTTAGGAAGGTTGGTAGTGTGATAAAAATTTTGAAAATGAGATCTAATATGGGTATAGGTTGGACAATCTAAGAGANCCGATAGGTTTATCTAAAGAGGGCTTCAGGAAATCTAGGCCGATCCGTACACAGGTGTTGTCTGATGCGCTACCACTCGAAGGGGTACCAATAGGGGTTACAAGGGTGGCCAACAAATGTGCGCTTAAGAGCCAATTGTATTTCCTACGTGTATGAATCCCTCAACCACGGGTTTATGCGCGTAGAAATAGATCTCTGTGGCTTAAAGACATTGGAATACGTCTCTACCCTGAAAAAAAGTACCCACAATTTCTGCCAAGGAAAGTGCTCTGATACCACTTGCAAGATACCGGATATATAAAATATGCAGAACATAAATGAAATGCTAGAAATGGAAGAATAACAGTAAAATATCCAGCATAATCTTCACAATACACATAAATGATATACAGAATAGCAATAGAAAAAGCACTTTGATTCAGATAGCAATGTTCACAGGCCTCTTCGAGGGGGAAACCTCCAGTCGAGCAGCGCTCTGTTACAATAATATCCAAGCTAGGGTTTTCATACCCTCGACCCTTATT
>JZKD02S1080056.1:0-11428 GCA_000966675.3 Picea glauca | reverse complement strand
AATGTCAATTTTCCCTTTAGTTTTGTTTCAATTTGTCTTATTTGATTGGTTTGCTTATGAAATGGATTGTTTTATTTTCATTAGACTTTCATACATCATCACAAATCGATTAATGTTGAGGATTCTCCTAATGCTAATTCCTTGTGTTTACTTTAATTTCGATGATTTTTAAGATTTCAAATTTCATGATTTTAAGCATGAAATTTAAAACATGAATATGAGGAATATTTTTATATCATTCAATTATTGACATATGATCTAGTCTTATTCTTACCCACAATTATTATCAAGATTTTTAAGTTTAGGTGTTTAAACTTTATTTTGAGTAAAATGGACTCATTATATTATATATATACCTCATGTCCATTCTTGCTCTTGGAAATATAAACATCTTAATTATATCATTTTAAGTTAATGTTGTGATTTTAATTGGTTGATTAAAATTTATCAACAATTGAGTGATTATTAATTATTTGTTAGTTAATTTCCTCAAATTTGCATAATATCCTCAATTTCAAAACATAATATCCAGTTAATTTTTACATTTATGCTTTATCTAGAAGGTGTGATATCAATCAGATTTGATTTTATTAATTTTGGTTAATTAAGATTTGGAGATCTTGTAGTTCATCTTTTAATATATTTTTGTTATGAATTTGATTTTTTTTTTATAGGTGTCTATTACAGATATGAATTTTAACTATAGTCTCCAAAATAATTCATTCATTTAAACTTATTCAAGGTGTAATGATTGGGAAACATCTATTGGCAAATTCGTATCAGTTTCAGGAAACGATCTTCCAGTTTCCTTTCTGAGCAAACGGTGAGGAATTGCTTTGAACGGATAAAAACCCATTTCCAAACGTGGGTGATTTACCTTCCTAGAGGGCCATTTCATCATACAATGAACATTTTGGGAGAAATATTATCGGATCCAAGTGGAATGTTTCAAAAAAATTGTGTTGTCAATTTTCAGGAGGAAAACCTTCAAATTCATTTCTGCCCCAACTGTGACAAATTTGGAAAATTGGTTGAAAAATCACTTACGAAACATATTCAATTACCTTATCCTAAAAGTATTTTCTCGGAATCCAAATCATTTGGGAGAAATTTGGTCTGGAGTGACACATATTTTTCCAGATCGCGCCAATCCTCAGGAGACGTTTTTGTAGATCAATTTCTGGGAAAACCGAGCATAAGTTAGTAAATTGATTGAAAACCCATTTCGAAAATAGGCCCAGTTAGCTAACCTCCAAAGTGTTTTTCAAAATGATGGATATTTTGAGAGATATAAGGCATTTTCTGGGTGGGTTCAAATTCTATAATTGGTTGATTCTGTTACTAAATTCTGTAGTTGATTCATGACAATAAATATTTGTTAACTAAAGGAGGATTCGACCTAAGTGAGAAAGATTATAAAATGTCTCATATTATATTTGTTTTGAGGGTTCCAGATCTAAAACTAGATTTGATTTTCTGCAGTATTAAAGGATCTTTGCACTATTGTAAGGGGGCATTTTTCCTGCAGGAGATTAACTATTTGTTGAACCAATAGAGGGATAACTCTTTTTTTTTTTAACCATTTGGAGCACTATTGCTAGTTTGGGGATTTAATAAAGAGACCATTCAGTTCTTGTTTATTTTATGTCTTAATGGGTATGAATTATCTTTTCGATCATTGTTGTTAGATTATAATGATTTATGCTTATTTAAAAAAAATTGGCCAGCTATATTGCAGGATTGGACAGGGGTAGAGATAGAACTGAAATATTGCATATGAGAAAACATTTATACATTTAGTTGCATAGCTATCTATCAACTTAGTGTTATATTCATTTTGATTTTATTCTTGTCATTTTATTTGGACTGTTCTAGTATTTTGACATGATCTATTGGTTCAAATGCATTTCCATTTGAATTAGATATATGCACAACAAAGATCTGATAACTATTTATCATATAGTTGTATCTGCATATTGGTTTAGTAAATAGTAGGTTTTGGAACTATTTCCCTGACCATGTTATTTTTATTTTATTCTAAATTCAATGTTGGTTCACATTTCATTATCTTGCTCTTGATTAGGAGTAAGGTTATACTTATCATGGTTAAGATAGGTTTTCTTTTTGTTCACTTGCATTTTAGGATTAATCTACATTTTCAATTAGCTTACAACTCTTTTCATTTTTTAAGTCTCCTTTCATAGGAGCAAGCCTCATTGTGGCTAGCCTGAGCCCTAATTTCAGTCACTTTAAGGGGATCATCTTTTCCAAAGTAATAACATACAGGTGATTCCTTTCCCTTCAGTTTGTTAATAATACTAATATACTATCATACAATAACAAGATGAAGACCTTATACATAGAAAGTTGTACATACAATATATCTTAGGTTAAATTAATGGTTAGCTTATGATAGTTTTATCTAAGGGTAACTTGACCTATAAACCTAATCTGAATCACCATACCAAATGGATAAGGGCCTAATTAGGGCCTTGACCGGGTGATCTCCTTATAATGTTGAACATGGTCATTTTTTGCCATCAACATGTGGATAATGTTATCTTGGACTTGGGGTATGATTTGAATGTGTTACCAAAAAAGATATGGGAGATGATGGGAAAACCCAAGTTGGTATGGTCTCCTATTCAGTTAAGGCTTGCAAATCAGCATAATATAGTACTGATTGGTCGATTGACAGGAGTACTTGGGAACATACATGGGGTGCACAGTACAACAGACTTTGAGGTCATTGAAATTGTGGATGATATTCAACCATATCCAACACTAATGGGACTTGAATGGGTATTTGATAATCAGTCGATTATTAATCTAAAGAGGAGGGAAATGATATTTGAAGTTGGAGACTTGAAGTTATTGCACCATTGGACCCAACAAAAGGAAAGAGATACATAGAGCCAGCAAGAGGAAACAACATTGACAACTTGTATAAAATGACTGTGCGAATGGATGATTATGTTAACTCCACTGAAGATGGTGCGCTAAGTTGGAGAAATTTCAGTTCATGTGCTTTTGATTCAAAGGAAGGTATATATCATTGGCGGCATAGGATGCATGAATTATCAACAAGACGATTTGCATGCTTAACCCGATCATTTTGTTGGATTGGAACAAATTTATGTGATCCACCCAGGTATTATGGATTGACTGATATAAGATATTTTGTAAAGGCATTTGAGTTGCAGGAACCCGAACAACAAAGGTTGTTGGTACAAGATGTTTTCCTAAAAGTGACTCCATCCAGATGGTGGGCTAGACATAGAGAGGGGGTGGAATATTGGTCGCAGTGTAGAAGACTAATGCAAGTAAGGTTTGGTGTTGATGTAGAAAATATTGCATAGAAGTACACACGGGAGAGTGATCCAGCAAGCCACATTGAGTAGTGTAGAACCTTATGGAATTCAATACTGGAGACAGAATGGGCGCACATGTATATACATACACTAGATACAATTCCGAAGAACTGATATCTGGAGATGGAAATGTGTAGAGAAACAACCAACTGGGACGAGTTGATTCAAAGGTTCAAGGTAAAATTTACATTTGAACATGAATATCCATTAATAGATGCAACACTACAAGCTATTTGAACCAAGATCTTCTCAGAATAAGAGATGATGGAGGTGGTACTAGTATGTGATGCGCACAGAGATGATATGACCGTCCATGAGTTATTGGAGTGTTACAATGTTGCTAAGGAGGATCATGATGAAAAATATCCCAAGAATGTGCAAGTACCTGAAACGAAATGAGAACAAGAAGTAGAAGGGCCAGAGCTTGAGTTTGTTGTGTACACATAGCCAATAAAGATGTGGAAGGTAAAAATTTAGATGACAGAGAATCCAAGGTTTGTGCAGATAGGGGATTACTGGAGTGATGAAATAGTAGAGAAGATTGCATATTTATTCCACGAGTATCAAGACATGTTCCCAACTACATTTTAGAAATGAAGGGGATAGTTGGCGATTTAGGCGATATGAAGATTCCTTTGAAACCAAGTGCTAAGCTGATCGAGGTGGATATCGGTGGCCACCCACCTATTCCACGGGCTCGAAAAGCAGTATTCCATATTGGTAGTTTTTCGGCAGTTTTTCGGGTTCCAAACTTCTAAGGCCATTTTGAGGCCCCAAATGACATGTTTTGGGGATTTGGGGCCCAAGTGATTGCCAATGGCCATAGCCTGGGCTAGTTGAAAATCATTCTTCTCGGTTAGACCTTTCCAACGGTGTATCGAGCACCCCAAACGGAGATCATGTGAAAAAGTTACGCCTCCGGGAAGTTGACGTATCAACTACCCCCATCGGGGCCCACAAACCTTTTGGATTTTCATCTTCTAGGGTTAGGGTTTTGTATTTTACTTATGTTAAAAAGGCCTTTGGAGCCTCATTGTAAAAATCATATTCTTGTGAATGCGAGTAGCCATCACATCTCTTCTGAGAGATAAGTTGCCACCATTCTAGCGAGTCTTTCACTCTGTATTTTTACAGTTCTGTACATTTTGTGCATTAATAGAAATTGTGTATTACTGTATATATTGGCCTCTAGTTATTTCTCAGATATACCTCTGTTATATTTTTGTTGTTCTTTCAATATCTCAGTATGTTTCTGTGTTATATCTCCGCTCTCATTTCATGTCGAAAATAATCTAGATTAGTGGTATCAGAGTAGGTTGCTCTTGATTGTTTTTTAGTGTATGTACCCGACGAGGTCCAAGTATAGCAAGTTGGGTCTCAAGCCTGTCTCTCTTGAGTACAGTCTCTCTCACATGCCCAAGAAACCCTCCATGGCGGAAGAAAGGAAAAACGACGAAGTGTAAGATTATATTAATATGTTGCTTGATCAAACTTGATCAAGCTCTCACGCGACAGAGGGATGAAATGATGGAGAATTTTTCCCACATCCTTCAACGCCTACCGATAACAACAAACGCTTCTTCATCAAGCGACCACTTTGGAGGCACCTCACCTTTCAAGGTACAGGTTAATTTTGATATTCCCATATTTGAAGGTCAGATAGATGCGGATGCCCTAGACAAATGTTTAGATCTGCTAGAAGGTTATTTCTTTGTTCACAATTTTTCTGATAGGGAAAAGATCACCTTTTCACTCCTCAAGGCTCTCCCCCATGTCAAACATTGGTGGGAAACTTACTGGGAGAAAATCTCCACAGAGGAATCTGGAATATATGGGGCCGAGCCCACTTGGGATTTTTGTGTGGATGCGGTCAAGGAACAATATTACCTTGTTGGAAACTATGAGGACTAGTACATGAGATGGACCACACCGTGGCAAGAGAGGGGCCAAGAAGTTTCGGATTTCACCAATAAGTTCCATACCTTGCACACCAATCTGGGTATCAAAGACTCCGAGCGACATCTAGTTCTGAAATACCATGGGGTTCTACACAGATACATCCAAACTGAAATGGATTTTTTAGACATCTCGTCACTAGGTGTTGCTTATCGATATGTTGTTAAAATCGAGCAAAATTTAAGCACCAAAACAAATGGGAGTTCAGGTCTGAAAATATGCAAAAACCAAAGTATGATAAAGACGACTCTAAAAAACAGCCTCCCGAAAACCAGTCCAAGCCACAGGAAAAGAAGGGTCACAGAAAGACGAAGAAGGACACTGGAAGATGGTGGGATTTCCACAAAATCTCCTGGCACAATATCGATGAATGACGCTCAAAATAGTCATTGGTGGTCGAGATCAAAGAGAAGGAGTCGAACCCTAATTCAGAATATGATTCTGAAAATACTAGTAAAATATAGATCATCAACAGAGACCCCACTGTTATTGTCGCGACCGCAGTGAGTCAACCAGAAGAACCAACAGATCCTAAAGAGGGGGAGTGCCTTTTTCATTCACATATGTGGGTGAAGGGGAATCCACTGCATTTTATTGTTGATAGCGGAAGCCAGAAGAACCTTATCTCAGCAGAGGTCGTCAAACAGTTGATATTGTCGACAACACCACACCTGCAACCATACAACATCTGGTGGCTTCGCCAGGGATGAGATCTTCGTGTCAACCAGCAGTTTCGATTGTCATACGACATCCATCGCTTCAAAGATGAGGTGTTATGTGATGTTTCCCAGCTAGATGTTTGTGATTTTCTCTTGGGTCAGCCATATATGTGGAAACGCCATGTTGTTTATGAGTCTCGACCTTGCGGTTTCATTGCTTCTCTGGGGAATCATCTCTATAGGATACCAGAGGTAGTTCTGAATATTTTCCCACCTAAACAATGTTGTAAGGTAGTATCTCATACTACAAAATTCAATTTCTTCACAGTATGTTCGAAAGGTGAACAAAAGAACACCGCAACCACTACAACCTCAGTCCAAGCACCTCATGTCCAATAGAAGCAGGTCGACAAGATTGAAGCAAAGTGCGAGGATTCCTTCTGCACATAGTCATATCGTGTATCTAGACTGGTTAAAAAGTTTCAATCCCACCAACAATAGGTTCGTGACATCCTTCCACAAACCGAGCAGCGCGACGTCTCCAGCAAGGCAAGCAACTCACCAAGATTCAGATTCAGCAAACACTTCCCTCTCTCCCCTGGGAAATCAACACAATGGATACCATTGCCTCCTAAGGAGGGAGGATTGATCTAGGTGCATATTGGTGGCCACCGACTTATTCCACGGGATCGAAAAACATTTTTCTATCTTAGCAGTTTTTCGGCATTTTTTCAGGTTCCAAACTTTTGGGGTTGTTTTGAGGCCCCAAACGACGTTTTTTGGGGATTTGGGGCCCAAGTGACTGCCAATGAAATTGACCTGGGCTAGTATAAAATTGTTCTTCTCTGTTATACCTTTCCAACGGTGTATCAAGCACCCCAAACAGAGATCATATGAGAAAGTTACGCCCTCGGGAAGTTGACGTATCAACTACCCCCATTGGGGCCCGCAAACCTTTTGGCTTTTCATCTTCCGGGGTTAGGGTTTTGGATTTTAATTATGTTAAAAATGCCTTTGGAGCCTCATTGTAAAAATCATATTCTTGCGAATGCGAGTAGCCGTCACATCTGTTCTCGGAGATAAGCTTCCACCATTCTAGTGAGTCTTTCACTCTGTATTTTTATAGTTTTGTACATTTCGCACATTAATAGAAATTGTGTATTACTGTATATCTTGGCCTCTGGTTATTTTTCCGATATACCTCTATTATATATATTTTTTATTTCAATATCTCAGTATATTTTTGTTTTATATATCTGCTCTCATTTTGTGTCAAAAATAATCTGGATCATAAGCCAGTACGACAGAGGCCTTACAGGTTAAATCCAAAGTAAAAAGAGAAGGTTATATTAGAAATAGACGAAATGTTGGATGTAGGGATCATTGATCTCATAGTGGAATCAGAGTGGATAATTCCAATGGTAGTGAAAGACAAGAAGACGAGAGGAATCAAGATTTGTGTGGATCTAAGGAATCTGAATGATGTATGTTTACACGATCCATTCCAACACCATTCACATATGAGGTACTGGAGAACGTAGGAGAGAAAGAGACTTATTATTTCACAGATGGATTCTTGGGGTACTATCAGATAAAAATTATGTAGGAAGACCGGTACATGACTATGTTTGTGACAGAGAGGGGAAGTTATCAGTATACAATAATTCCCTTTGGACTGAAGAATTCCCTTGCAACTTTTTCAAGAGTGGTGGTTGAAATGTTCAAGGAATTTATTCATAAGTTCCTTAAAGTATACTAAGATGATTGGACTATGTTTAGTATACTGAAGGATTACATAAAAGTACTCAGGATAATGTTGGATAGGTGTAGACAATGTCAGATTTCGCTGAATTTGAATAAGTGTATTTTTTGCGTACCATTTGGAATTTTGTTGGGCCATGTGGTCTGCAAGTAGGGATTACTAGTGGATCCACTATCCAAGATTCTAGTGATCATGGATTTAGAACCACCTACATCATTCGTACAACTGAGGGAAACTCCGGGTCACACCGGATATTATAAGAATTTTATTAAAGGGTATGCACAGATCACAACACCTATGGAAAAGTTGTTAAATAAAGAAGCAAAGTTCCAATGGAACAAGGACTGTCAGAAGGGTCTGGACACCTTAAAAAAAAATAGTGATATGCCATTTTGATATTTCTACATTGGAACAAGGAGTTCCATGTTCATGTATATGTGTCGTCCATAGCTTTGGGCACAGTACTATCTCAACCAGGGGAGGAAGACATAGATCACCCAATTTCTTTTGCGAGTAGGAAGTTGTCCATAGCAGAAAATAATTACACCACTACAGAACGAGAAGGATTGTAAATGGTATATGCGTTGCAAAATTTCATACATTATTTATTGGGTTCTCACTTTAAGATGTACACAGACCATTCTGCATTAAAATACTTAGTGAACAAGCCAATGTTGGGGGGGAGAATATGCAAATGGCTATTGTTGTTTTAGAAATACGATTTTGAGGTTGTGGTGAAACCAGGGAAGTTGAATGCAGGGATAGATCATTTATTGTGCATACTATCATGGGAAGACATAGGGAATTTAGATGACAGCTTACAAGATGCACAACTATTTGTAGTTAAAATGGTGGATGGGAGTCGATTGAAACTCTATAGAGATGGCCAGCTGTCTGTGTAGTAATATGAGTTGTACCAAACCACATGTATCATAGTAACTGTACTATATTAGTGAAGTAAAACATAGAAAAACAAATAAAAAGTAGAAAATGGAAGAAAACCAAACAAAAAGTAGAAAAAAGGAAAAAAAAATGATTACAGAGTACAAAGGCATAAGAAATTATGGAGAATGAATGATTGTCATGTTGTCAATTAAGAAAAAAACAACGAAGAAAGAACAAATGCGTAATGTAGTAATGACAAGACCATTAAAGGAATTAAAGCACAAAAATGACAGTTAAAAAGACATAAATCACAATATGTATTGGAGACGTGTAGTCATAAATAGAAGGTGTTGTTGAGGATCGGAACAGACTGGAAAATCCAGGGAAAAATCTGGCAGAGAATTGACATTAAAATCACAGTAAGGAAAGTATTAATGGTTTATTATGACTAGATTTGACACTTTCGGTGGGTGTGAAAGTAGTCATTTAGTTGTCAAAGGCATGATAAAAGCACCAAAGGACCCAACGGAGAAGGTTATTTGCAAGTTAACCGAGTTGTGAGCATAGAGAGAAAACCAGAGATGAAATATAGCCACACAAGTACATATGAAGACATTGGGCCACTTAAACATATTGGTGTCATGGATGCATATACACATATTACAAATCTTGAAAACATGCATTTTGCATGAGATTATGCTCTGTGCAGATGAAGCAAACTGGGAAATGACCAAAGTGATGCCAGATGAAAGGACTCAATTGCAGCAACATTATGCCATTGTGTTGTAGTAGAAGAGTGAAGTTAAAGGGGAAGTGGAAGGAGCGATGAGGGAAAAGAATGAGGTTGAGGAAAGGGGAAGGAAATATATAAAAGAAAAGGATGAAGCAGAGATAATGGCGCAGAAGACACAAACAGCTGTCCAGAAATTGTACAAGGAAATCCCAAAATTTCTGATAGTAGTAGAGGCTACTATGGAAGAGCAGGTATTGAAAATCGATGAAGTCTTCAAAGTCTTCCACATGAGGATTGAGGACCTACAATTGCGCAGTACACTGGGAACACCACTAGAAGAAAGAGAAGGTAGAGAGAAAACAACACTTAAAACCATAGCTAACATCAATAAAGTGGAGGAGGAATGCACAAAACTTTGCGAGGACAGGTTAGTGTTGGGGGACTATTGGACAGGCAATTTTGGATAAAATTTTGATAAAAATCCTAAGTATGGAATATGTGCGTAGTAAGAAGACTGAAGCATAGGAATAAAGAAGAAGAATAAAGAAAGGAATAAAGAAAGAGAAGAAAGCAGATGAAAAGGAAGGATAATAATTCAACATACTAAAAGCAGAAAGGCTTGCAAAAGCCGAAAGAATGGAAGTCAGAGTGAAAAAGCAACATGCAGGCGTCAAAGCAGGAAAATTGTCCCGAAAAATGAGTTAACTTGAGTTGTCATGAATTGTAATAGGGTTTTGGAATGAGAAAAGTAGGGTTTTGAGCCCTAGAATTCATGTATAAATATGTAATGGCTTGGGAGAATAGGGGTTCTCTAGTTCTCTCTTGTTCTATTCGATCATGCAGAGTTACTATTGATTATATGTTTTAATGTTAGGGAGATGTTGTAGAGAGAGAGAGGATTGCACTGCAAAGCGGTTAGGCTAGGTGAAGGAAAAGATAACATGATGTATCTTTTTAAGTGCAATGCACAAGCCTAAGACAATTACCAAAATCATAATAAAGAAGCCAATCATTGTAGATGTATCCCAAAGTTGGATGAACCACATTAACTACTGTGTTTACTGTATTTTATGTGATTGATCATGGATATTGTATGGATGCATGCTAGAATAGATTTGTCTTCTGTGTAATCACTCCACAATAGTTACGAATGTTACAGTAATGGTCTTAGGTTGCACTATGGAATATAATGGTAATATGTAATTGAATTCACTAAGTAACCAATAAATAACAAAGACAGAATAATGCGTGAAGAAATAATAAGTAAGAATGAATAGAATGATCACCTCCCATTCCCTCACTACTGTAGAAACTTGGTTCTTGTAGCCCCAATAGATGCCTCGGGTGAGACTTCACTTGCAAGCAGGGATGTTGAAAGGGTTGGTATCTGAAGCGTTTTGTTGGTTAAGATAACTTGAACCTATGGTCTTACACTAGTGTGCCAACAATAACTCTTTTAGAATTTAGGCCATTTCATTTTTAATTCCAATGTCCATGTATGGTAAGTACAACAAGTATGCATCATTTCTTGTGATTTTTCAAATTCAACGTTATTTTTTTGTGTTTCTAATGATGTTCTCTTGACGTTGGCCCTATTTTTTCAATAAAATGAATTTTCCTCCCTGTATTAAATTCCTTTACAAAATGTCATATTAAATGTTGTTAAGTATCTTGTACCTCCCATATCTCTAAATCCTGTGCATGTCATTTCCTTCAGTTCAGACACATCCAATCATGCTTATCATTATGATTGTTTGTGTGATGTCCATAACCACCACCATCTTCTCCTCATTTCAAACCATATTAGTTTTACTCCTGGGATAGAACTATGTTGTTTATGTTATCTCACAATATGTAGCTTGGGAAAATACTAACCCAATCCATGGAAGTGTGACAGCTACAAGAGTACCTACCCACTATCACCTCAAATAGACACTCCTCTTGCTTTAGTGATGATGAAATAACCACAAGGAGGGAATCCAAGTGACCCTAGGGGGATTGGAATAGAAAGTGAGATGATGACCAATGAACACCCCTATAGGTCAATATTGGATAAGGAATA
>JZKD02S1080045.1:0-13163 GCA_000966675.3 Picea glauca | reverse complement strand
TAGTCATCACAAAAACATATGTTATTGCCATAATAATATAAAAATTGTCTTTTCCACAAGAGTCTTGAACTCTACATTGTAACAATTATTCAAGAGTAAGCATGTAACCATAAGAAACACTTATATGTATGGCTATTTTGTTCTTTACAAAGATGCTACATGAAAGAACTTACCTCACTATCCTTTTCTGCCACACCCTCCTGATCCCATCCACCCTGCCATATGCATTCTTAAGTTGCCTCTTCCTTGCTATACTCACCCTTCTAAGGCCCAGGCATCCCCTTCTCTGCTACACAGTCTCTCAAGCAATCTATCTTTCTAAGGATTTCACATGAAAGGAGAGCTCCAACTTACTACTAGAGTCCCATTGGCAGTCTATACCCAGTGGAAATCATAGGGTTCCAATGCCGTAACAATATCCTTCTTCTTGAGCTTTCCAACTTTGATAGCCCTTATATCATATGTATCACACACATATAGTCATCGTGAGATATTATCATAGCAATTTTACTTATTAATTTCCAAATTTGTTTCATATAGGAAATCAAATTTTCCAAGCATGAGATTCATTCTCAAAATGTTTATCTCTTGTAGCAATAGGTATTGGTCTTCCTTATGGGCTTACACCATTTCCATATCCAAGACCATTCCACCTGCAATCTTTCTCAACTTTCATTCAGCCAAACAGATTGTTAGTATTCATGCACATTATCATTTCATTGCAACATTTGTAATTAGCCCATGAAGTGATCTCATAATTATATTGCTTTAAAGAATTCAATCACTTCCAACTATGATTCATATTAAATGGAAGGAAACTATCATTCTCCTTACACATGCATTATCTAGCGTACCAAGATTTTCATAATGCAATCAAACATTACCAATAAATAAACTAATGTGCCAATACACATGGCCACATCTACACAATGCATTCTTGCATTGACGCTAGAATACCACATATCAATATCATGAATTCCACCATGGTGAGTTGGAAGGTCTAGCCAATGCCTAAACACATCATCCCGACTCTTCATGTCTACTTTCACGATCATTTAGATACCTTCCTCTTCGACCCATACAAAGCACTATGAACATAATCCTTTAGTTCTTTTCAACGCTGGCAAAGAGGTTGCAGTCCAAACAATGATTATATAGGGAAAGACCATTGAGCACTTGTATGGCACTGTAGCCCTTCCATATCCAACCACAACATGGCCTTACACATGGCTATCTCTATTAGCATCCATTGATATAACAAGAGTATGTCTCCTGACTTGGTTATGATCTCATAACCAACATAACATAATATGCAATTGAATCTCACATAATTACATTCAAACATTAACAACATTTGTATACTCGAGGTCCTCTGCCTTTATACATCAATTCAAATATCGAAATTTAACTGGGAGAATGATTACCTCAATTACATTCATCATTTTATGCAACATAAGAAACCAAATGCATACCTACATAGCTTTTATCACATTACTTGATGTTACTTGATCCATTGGTATTTTTTAGAAGCTCACAGGTTTCCTTCACCAACCTCTTGATCATCATTCTTACCATCCTCATTTGTCTTCATACGAATGGTTGTCATATGTAGCGGTAACACCATTGCTTTCAACCATGCCATGAACCTTTCATGGACACGTAATCCATCATTAGTCATATTCAATTATCATAATTTCATTATTTCACATATATATCAACAAACTACTCTCAGTCTATAATCATGCCATATGCATGTCTAGACATTCCCACTTGCACTAATACACATCAATATGCACCAAGCATTTAATCCCATCATGCCACCAAAAGCAACGTCACACATACCAAAGAAATCCCGAACAAGAGCACAAAAATTCGAACCAGAGGTTGAGGAGACTCCGAGAGCATCATCGTCGGAGTTGAGGTTTCCCCGAGACTATATTCCACCAAGGAAGGATGATGCCCCACTAGTGACATTGTAGAAGACTCCCTACTACGAGTTGGTGATGCTCAACATCCCAGATGGGGTCATCATGGATGAGGACATGCTAGGAAGGGTGCCGTAGCTCAAATATGCGGACCATGATATCACAGACACGCCGAAGTTCCTTGAAGTTGCGCCACACCATTACTTGGAACTGAGGATAGATCCAACAATGAACTAGAGAATACTTGTGCCAAAGGTATGGGCCAGAGGACTAGAGCGAGCATGCATACTAAACTTATTCGACATCCCACATTTCGGTAGAATTAACAAGGCGAATGCATGTGTTAAGTTTCTCTTAACATGTGTGCATGGAGGTTATTTGTGGCTAGACATGCCAATCTCTATCGATACAGATCCGGTTGCAAGGATCACATGATTACCATCATAGGGACAAGATCCAAACACGCTATCTGTAGACAAGAAAACTGATAGAACTCTATCAGAGGTAATGAAGGAAAAATTTTACACAATTAGAGGTGTGCGCGGGTTGGATGTGTCGAGCATATGTGACTCAATAGTAAGGATTGAAACACATGCATTGGCATGCAAGTTACTAAGGAAATGCAAAAAAGACCAAGTGCCAGCATGAGTGATAGTTGCGACTGAGAAGTGTGTCTAAGGGGCCTCAATGAGTTGGGTTCTTTTCTTATTGAACTAATTCCTCATTGACGACACAAAAGCACATGATAGAGGCATGTAATTCCATTATCCATGGTTGCTAATTTTGATTGCGTTCGCAACATGGGAAGAGATGGAGGATGCACAATTCTTGGGTCTCTAAGGTAAGCCATGCTTGGAAGATAAGTATCAAAACTTTGGGTACACACCTAACAAAAGAAGACAGATGGACACTGACATAGAGTTCTTTCTGTACAGTGAAAGGATTCAAAATTGCATCAAGAATACACCATACATTTTACCACAATTGGTAGAGGAATACACCTCAATTACACGGTTCATAAAAAACCTACACCATATCTATATACAAGCAAAGAAGGACTCGAGAGAGGAATGGGTCAAGATGAAATACAAGATCACAGAAGAAGATATCCCTAATCATGTTGGATTGGGATCCAGAGTGGAAGGTTCCTTCGAACAAAATAGAGATGGAGCACCTCTGACAATGGCACATAAGGACAAGGTAATGGACATGGTAATGAATAGGGGAGAGACACAGAAGATGTGTAATAAACAGTCAGAGAGAAGAGGAAAGAAAAGGGTAAGGGGCCAACAACAACTGCGTGCAAGAAGATGAAATCCCAAAAAGTGTTAGTTGTCTATACGCTGACAGATGATGAAACCGATATAATCAACTATCAAGTGAGGGATGTCGCAGATGAAGCAGTTGAGAAAGCATCATGGAAACACGAAGAACTGCTCCAATAGGTGCAAGCGTAGTTGACGGCCTTGCAACAAAGGTTGGAGGTAACGAGGATAGCACCAGAGCATAGATCTGGTGAAGGAACATTACAAGCCCGACTAGGGAAGCAAGGGACACTACTTCTTACTTTTCAAAGTTGGCAACAGGGTGCATAGTGTTGAAGATCTCACCTGATGTGATTTAGTTCCCAACGCCCGAGATGTAGGAGAAAATACAATGACTAAGGAACATGGACTCAGTTGTTCCATGGATGCCCATAACAATACTACAAGGCTTGCACATCGGTATTTCACAAGAGATACGGTTCCATGCAGAGTCAACATCAAGCGAGTTGGAAAAGGTAGCGATGGAGAAGACATAGTTTTATCATTATTATAAAAATGATTTACACGAGAAGAGTGTGGCTGAGGAAAAGGATGACAGGATATTGAAGGAGAAGAGAAAGGTTGAGGAAAAGGCCAAGAGAATAGTAAAGGAGAAGGATGAGGATGAGCACTAGGCATAACGAATACAACAAGCCATTCATAAAATCTATAAGAATATTTCAGAAATGTCGATGGTGGTAGAATCTACTCTTGAAGAACAAGACACAAAAATCAAGAAAGTCATTAAAGGCTTTCACACTAAGATAGAAGACTTGGAATTGCATGCCACACTAGGGACACCACCAAAGGAAAAGGCACAAACAGAAAAACCGTTATGACCGCAGTAGCAAGTATTAAGAATCTGGAGGAGGAGTGCGCAAAGTTGTGTGAGGAAAGCCCACATATTTGGACAAATATGATGGAGGATCTAGAGATGAAGGTTATGGAATATAGATTAAGGGATGTGTGGGAAAAAGCACAAAAGGCTTCGGAGAACATAAGTACGCTGCCACCAACTGAGTGCAAGAAGGCCATCATGGAAAGAAGGCAATCATACACTGAAATAGAACAAATAAGGGAACAACAAAAGGATTAGTACCGCTGTAGGACGAAGCATTAAGGGTAATAGGGGAATAGACAGCTGCGCAGAGCACAGTAAAGCAAGCAACACACGACAATGAGGAGAAACTCACAACCATGACTACGCAGGTCGTAGAGGAGATTTTTGAATAAGAAGCAGAAGATAAGAAAGATGTCTCAACAACAAAGGAATTCCTAAAAAAGGTCATGGAAGCATGGAGGGGCACGACGCAACATGCCTAAGTGGCTCAGGACGAGCCACAAGTGAGTGTTGGGGGCTTCTTGGACAGGCAGATCGAAGAAATAATTTTTGAGGGCGCGCACAAAATCAGGAAGGTCAATAGTTAGGCATGCAAAAGCATATAGATGCGCAAAAGCAGGAAGAACATTAGTCAAGACTGTAAAAGAAGCATGCAGACGCAAAAGCAGGAAAAGCACACTCGAACAATGAGTCATCATTGAGTTGTCACAGGGTTTTGAGCTCTAATTTCTATGTATAAATATGTAATGTGTCGGGTAGAATATGTTGTTGAATCTGAGAGAATAGGTTCATTGAGAGTAAGAGAATAGGTTATTGTTGATGTTGTGGAGAGAATAGACTAAGAGTGAGAGAGAGTCTATGTTTGAAGTTTTAGGGAGAGTTTGTAGAAAAGAGGTTTGCACTATAGAGAGGCTAGGCAGGATGGAGAAGTATAACATGATGTATCCCTTGTAAGCGCAATACACAAGGCTGAGAGGATTTCCCAAAGAATAATAAAAGAGCCAGTCGTTGTGGACGTAGCCCAATAATTGGGTGAACCACGTTAAAATATTGTGTCTGAATGTATTTTTATGTGATTGTTCATGGATATTTTATTTAGGCATAACTAGATCTAGATCTGTGTAGTAGATGATTGATGCACAGTAAAGATGAATGTTACAGTGAATAATTTATGTTGCAATTTGTGTCACAATGGTGCTGCATAATTAAAGTTTACTAATTATTAAAGGTAAAAGGGACAAAGAATACGACACACAAGGTAGATAAGTAGGAATGAATATGTTGATAGCCTCCCATCCCCTCGTCCCTGTAGAAACTTGGGTCCTGCAACCCCAATAGATGCCTTGGGTGAGACTTCACTTGCATGTAGGTGATGCCGAAAGGGCCAGTGTCTATAAGGTTTGTTGGTAGAGTAAATTTAACCTAGGGTCTTACAACTGCGCGCCAAAAAAGGGTTCCATTTCCGAGACTCGGAATCTGTGATTGAGGGAATGTTTTTGAGGTTGTCTAAGAAAGATATCACTGAATGGATAGAAAAGAAGAAACAAGAATTTTCTTAGAAAGAGAATAGAAACCCTCAGATGAGCGACAAGTAATGGATGCAAAGGTATGTGTACACAGAGCTGCATGAGATATTTTTGGTGAATTTTCGATTATCTTAACTGAGTGGTTAGAAAGATTAGTGGAGAATATTGGAAGGTACCAAACTGAAGCGTTGAGGAACTGGACTCCTAAGTTGGTAAGATAATTGAACTCTATAAGTAACAAGACTTCCTGTGTTGTTGATTTATGGTTGAACAATATATTGGGAGGTTTTATTATGGAATTTGCAGTGGATTGTACCTAGTCATATAGTTTTGCAGAGAGGGATTTTTTCAAGGTTCTGCATGGAAGGTTTATGAAAGCATTGGGTACCTAGATAAAGATATTGTTGTGCAATAAGTGTGTGATGACACTAGAGTATGATTGCTAAGGGGCTTCGTGCACATAGGGGAACTGGGGGATGAACAAAGGATGGTATGAAGGTAGGAAATAATGAAGAAAGAAATGAATAAGGAAGGGAGGGACTGGGGGTGTAGAGAAACAAAGAAGGTGTATCAAAAGAGGAAGACGAGTTTGGCATATTGCATAGTGGAATAAGGTACATGAGGTTGAAGATTGGGGTTGATAAAGGAGAGTCACACAGTGATTTTGAGAGGGGAGAACCCTATGCAATAGTCTAGATCGTAGATATACCACACATAGAAGGAGAGGAAGAGGATTATCAGTTCATTCCCATAATAGAAGAGATGATAATTCCTACTCATACTAGATTCCGTGTCAATTCCACGACCCCGTGTGCATCACCTAGATCTGAAGTAACATCTGAGGATTTGTCAAAAACACTTATAGTTAGTGGAGGAAGTCAGAGTAGCAACAACAAGAGTAGTGGAAGCAGTGGACCGAGTTAGAGTCAACCAACATTGTCGAGGGGAGGTACTACACAAAACAACATGGAAGGGTTAGACAAGACACTGAGATTGTTTGAGTTCTAGGGAGTTGGGTTGGAGGACCCAAAACAACATCTATTCATATGTGAAAAAATTTGGGTTGCGAAGAATGTCCAAGATGAGGCCATAAATATTGCACAGTTGGAAACTACAGAGTACCACACCTACAGGACAAGCAAGAAAATTAGCAGAAATTAGACAAGCATTGTTGAAAGAGTTCAAGACACCGAAGTCTGAGTCACAGTACATCACAAAATTGAAGGAAATCAAGCAAGTGCAGAATGAATCCGTTTTGGACTATGATCAAAGTTTTAAGGATTTTATGGGTAGGTTGACATTTCAAATCCCTGATCAACAACACCAAGAATGGTTTATTGTAGGACTACTACCACACATTTGTCATCTATTGATTCAACAGAAGGTTGCGTCGTAGCCTAAAGATTTGGAGATTCCAATGAAGCTGGAAGCATCCCCTGTAGGAGATGGTGGGGGGATGGCACAAGTCTAGACATAGTTATCCACCTTGACCATTAAATTGGAAGAACTAACAAAAGGGAAGGAGAAGAGGGAACATATATGGTGTGCCAAGTGTAGGATTGAAGGCCACCACAAGGACGAATGCCCAACTTTTGTGTAGTATTTGGTAATTGGAGCACCGAATCCATTACCAGGAGGAGGGTACTGTGAATTATGTAAGAAATGGGGACATCATTTGACTGAGTGTCCATTACTGTAGAAATACCAGAGTACACCAAGGAACACATTTTGTAACTTTTGCAAGTCATTGAGGCACGAAGAGAAGGATTGTCGCACATTCTATTTGATGAGAGAGCACACTTCATATATGTATAGGATTTAGGAGGAGAATGTTGCGACAAAAGGAGGTGGTACACATTATAACAATTAGAGATGATTCAATCTAGGAAAACGAGGAGGATTTGGTAGAGGTAGAGGTAGAGTAAATTTTGGTAGAGGAGGTAGAGGACCAGTAATATGTTACAATTGTAATCAATTGAGACACTTAGCTCATGACTGCCTGCATCCTTGTACAACCTACACATATTGTAGAGCACTGGATCATGTGACAAAATATTGTCCCCAACTACTTGTGAAGTGGCAGGAAAGAGGGAATCGAAACCAGAACCAGAATCAGAACGTACAAAATATATCATTCGAGGAATGCAATGATGGACCTAGAATAGCAATTGTCATGCATGAAGGAACTAGAACATGGGTTAATGCGATGAATGGAGGAAGGCAGGTTGAACAATGGGTGAGGAAATCAATAGGACCTATGCCGACATTTGACCCTCAACAAGAAAAGGAGATGTATCATAGGATAAGAAAAGAAATACTAGGACCAGATTGGATAACATCAACATCAACTACGCCTCCTATGGTCGACATGCCTTCTATCTATGATCATACTATACCTGAAAAGATGCTTGAGAAGGTAAGTAATCTTAGAGAGTTTCTGAGAAGTTGTGTAGAATTGATGAAGAATGAAATTACGTTGAATGCATTATGAAACTGCGTTGATAACAACATCACTTTTTACATCTATAAGGAGGTAATTCGACAATGCATTCAAGATACACCACGCATATTGCTGCAGGTGGTAGAAGCTTACAAGGAAGTTGCACATTTTAGGGCAGGACACCATCATATGTACATTCAAGCGAAGAGGGACCCAACTTAGGAATGAATGACAACGAGATACAGGGTGACTGAAGAAGAAATGGGACATATTATGGAAGATTGGGACGTTGAGTGGAAGATCCCAATGAAAGAAACAGAGCAGCCAAATACACAAGAAGTAGGAGATGAATAAGAATAGGAAGGACAGGGAAACCTAGGAAATGATTGTTGGATGCAGGACTAGTCAGGAAGAAAGATTATTTTTGGAGGAGAAGCATGCAAGGAGGAAAAGACAGCTGGAAGGAAAAGCAACATGTGTAAGAGAAAAAGGCAAGTCACGCATGAAAGGAATACCTAACGACACTAGGGTTAGGTTTTTTGTAATGTATTATATTGGATGGTGAGGTAAGGATATAAATAAGTAATAATTAGAGAGAGACAGGGGGTGGGGAATATACATAAATACCCAGAGGAAGAGAGATTTGTAAGAATTGCACGGGTCATTAAACTGGTGAGCTAGGAAAAGAGTGAGTAACTCAATCTTAATGGTTAAAAGGTAGGCTAGGGAGCTTGGTGCGATCTAGTCAACCTCACAGGGGTCGAGGAGCCTATGGAAGAGAGTGAGACCTAAGATTGTAAACATGCGTGACATGATATATTCCTGAACAATAATAAACTCTTGAGAGCCAGATCTTTGTGGACGTAGCCTAGGAGGGGGTGAACCACGATAACACTATGTTATGTGAATGAATGTATGCATCTTTATGTCTGATAGATTGATTAGCTGAATGAATTAACTAAGTAGATCTGGTATTCCACATGCATGCATAGAATGAATGTTATAACTAGATGTTAGACTGAATGAATAAAGATTACAGGACACAACCACAGATATCCACTCATTCTCAGGTTGAAAACACCTGAGTATTGCAGTCACCCATAAATCTATCTCGAGTGAGACTACGCAGTACACTCTGTGTGATGCATTGCCTTCTGGTCTACCAGAGGGGTCGATAGTTTTAAAGGGATTTTGTTGGAAAGCTTATCAAATCTGAACCGGGTTCAAACTATGATGGTAAGATAAAATTTGAATAACCCATGAGGAATCCTCGAGACCAATAGAAGAGTAAATACAACCAACAAATGGTTATGTTTCTAGTTGTCTAGAAGAAAATGGGATTGAGTATGTGAGATTTGTGGAATACACGTCAAAAGAATGTTGAATCAGACAACGAGTCATTGAGAGAATGAGAATCTAGAAGGGAATGTTGAGACTATGGAATCCAACGAAGGCAGAGATAGAGAGTTGGTTGAAGACAAAGGAGTTGGAGTTTGCACATAAAGATAACATAAATTTGAAGTTAACACTGCGCAAATATTTAGACAAGTACGTAATAAGTTTACGAGTGCAGTAGATTTCTGGTTAGATAACATTGTTGCATGATTTATCAAAGAATTTGCAGTAGATACAGTGAAGTCTTACATCGCCACTGAACAAGAGTTCTTGAAGGGACCTTGAGGTAGGTACATCAAATCGTTATATACTTCCATTAAGATATTACTATATAACAAAGGTGTAATGACAATGGAGTTAGACATCTAAACTTCCCTACGTGCATGGGGGAAGGGGGGAAGCACTGACAGGAGAAAGAGAAATGGAAGGAGAAGGGGATAAAGGATAGTAGGAGGAGGCGTTGGACCCAATTATGATGGATGAATACCATATCAAGCGGATCAGGGCAACAACTGGAAAGATGTGCAGTGGAGTACCCTACCAATATAAGGTGAACACCAAGAAGAGAGCCGTAGCCGCGAGGGAAGGCTTGGAAAGTGATGAAGAGGAGGTAGAGGATCTCCAGGCTATGGAGAAGATTGAGAAAATCCTGCATGTGACATATGAGAGGAAGGCGAGAGGTCCAAGAGCATAAATAGAGGGAAACACTCCTATCCATATCAGTGTCAGTATGGAACCCATAAACCCATGTGCGACTAATACACTAAGAAGAACACCACCATTTAGAACACCAAATTTCGGAAGAAGGAAGATAGCAGGAAGTACATATACAGAAGGAACAATGACTGGGGAGATATTTTAGGAAGCATTAGTCAAGTATATGCACTACGTGGAGGTAGTAGTTCAACATTCAGGATGGGAGGACATGATCCCACCATCAGGTTACCAGAATTCAAAGGAGAGGCATCCGAGGACTCGAAGAAGAACATGTTTATCTGTGAAAAGATCTGGGAAGTGAAACAGATCACAGATGAGGACACTAAACTTTCACAATTAGCTATCATGCTAAGAGATTGCGCACTAGATTGGTACATGAGTTTAGCCACAAACAGTCCGCCAGGGACAACCAGAACGATTGGAGATAGCAAGAAGCCATTGATAAATGAGTTCTAGAAGCCTATTTTAGAGGATCAATACATGAACGAGATGATCGATATTAGACAGAAACTAGGAGAATCTGTATGGGAAATTGATCAAAGATTCAAACAACTGAAAGGAAAGCTAAAATATGTCATGACAGATATGCAACATAGGCATATGTTCGTCAATTCACTGCTACCACACTTGAAATATCTTTTGTGACAACATAAATTTTAGACACAGGTAGAGGCCCTACAAGCAGTCGTACAAATGTAAGAGAACCAATATTAGAAGATAGATCCAACCATAGAGGAGCTAAAGGAGGATATGAAGAATTTAACATTCCAGCTAAACCAGAACAAAGGTAAGGACAAAAGAGAATTCATTTGGCGTACCATATGTAGGACAAAAGGACACCATAAGAACGAATGTCCAACATTCACACAGTACATGGCAGCAGGAATGCCAAACTCGCTACCAACAGGAGGATTATGGTGTGAGATATGTAAGAAACAAGGTCATGATCCATATCATTGCCCAATGATGAAGAAGTACCAGATAATATCGAAGATCTTGTATTGCAACTTTTACAAGTGAGTAGGCCATGATGACAAAGATTGCATAACCATGGACCTCATGAGGGAAAGAACATCAGATGCGTATAGGGTGCAAGTAGAAATGATGATAGGTCAAGTCGCACCACATTTTAACCAAGTACTAGCCCCATATAGCACTACGCAACAACAATACAACATTGCGCAACCACAGTATAATACCTTGCAACCACATTATAATACTGCGCAGTACAACCAAGCGCCTCAGTATAATGCGCCACAAGGGGATCGAGATGGATACAGAGGTGGAGGACGAGTAAGAGGAGGCTTCAGAAGAGGTGGAGGACCAGTGGTATGCCACAATTGTCAACAAGTAGGACACTATGCCAGAGAATGTACACTTCCACTAGTGACCTGTATGTATTGTTGCGCATTAGATCATGACACAAAAGAATGTCTAACACTATTAGGGAAGATCTAGGAGAAGAGAAATCAAAACAATTAGAATGTTCAGTGGATTTTGGCAGAAGCGAGAAATGAAGTAAGGAACATCAACGTAGTTATGCATGGAGGAGCTAAAACAGGAAACGACGCAGTAAGACAGGAGCCAGTACAACATCAATGGGTGAAGAAGAATGTTGAATCAAAGAAGCAGTTTGATGCATAGAATGAAAAGGAGATATTCAAGCAGGCTAGACAAGAATTCATGAAGCCAGACATTGCATCAACATCAACTGTGCAGTATAATAAAGAAGTACCAGCGTATGAGATGCCTCCATCGCTGGATCACACCGAAGAAGCACAACCGGTGGGACAAATAAGTACAATTAAAGGTTTTTTGCAATCCTATGTTAAACTGCTAAATGATCCATCCTATGTTAAAATATTACAAAATATGCTATATATATGTAGCATAGAGGCATAAGGAAACCTATAACAGAAAACAATTAATCATCTGCATACAAAAAGAAGAACAAACAAGGAATTTAGACTGAACGCCAACATTGGAGATATTATACTGGATTTAGGATCCAAAGTAAATGTGCTACCCAAGAAGACATGGCAATGTATGGGAGAACCCACATTAGGATATTCACTTGTTCAGCTGAAACTAGCAAATCAACACATAGTTCTACCAATTGGAAGACGAAAAGGAGTGATCGTAGATTTGGATGGAGTGCGCACTAAAGTCAACTTTGAAGTAATAGAGATAGTGGATGTGACAACACCTTATCCAACATTGCTTGGCTTGGATTGGGCATTCGACAACCATGCCATCATCAACTTGAAGACGATGAAGATGACATTCGAGTCATGAGAATACAAAGTCATTGCGCCATTGGACCCATTGGAAGGGGAAAGGTTTGTAGAACCCACTTGTTTAGACCTGGAGGAAATTAACCAGTTGTACATCACAACAACATGAGAAGAAGAATATGTGAACCCGACTCTAGATGGAGTACTCAATTAGAGACGCATCACCTCATGTGCATCAGACTCAGATACGGGCTTATAAAATTGGCAGCATAGGTTACAAAAAGTCTCCACAAGGAGATGCTCAAAAATAGATCGCACAATAAGATGGGTAGGTATGGAGATAAGGAAACCTCCCAACTTCCATGGGGTGAATGACATAGAAGCATTCTTAACACGGTACAAAGAGGAAGTTTTAGAAAATTAGAGGATCTTAGCCCTGGTTATAACACTCAAGGAAACACCTGCAAGATGGTGGGGTGCGCACAAAGAAACAATTAACGACTAGTATCAATGTAAGCAGTTACTGCAGATTAGGTTTTGCGCAAAACAAGGAAGCACCCAACTATAGAAATATGACGGAAAAGGGGCACCAACATAACACTTGGAGAAGTGTAGAGTGCTATGGAAAATAACACAACCAGAGAACTGGTGTAATATCCCCAAGGAAGAGCCCAGTTATATTATGTATTGTAAACATGTTTTGTAGGCTAGTGAGCTGAGTTATAATAAGCTAGGAGGATTATTTGGTGATTAGGTCAGAGAGCCTAGGTGTTAAAGGCTA
>JZKD02S1080023.1:0-13163 GCA_000966675.3 Picea glauca | reverse complement strand
ACTGTGACAAATATATATATATTTTTATTTTAAAATATATTAATATAAGTTTTCTAAGCTAAACATTATAATTTCTAAAAAATTTGAAAGTCAAACCTAAACTAATAGGCAGTCAGCGATGAACTCATAGCTATAGTCCCTAGCCTTTGGCAGGGACTAATAAAACTTTAAGGGATATATATATAGAACATTCTCAAATATGATTAAGTACTTTATCATTAATAATTGATTGTATTTTTTTTCATGCCTAGGGATTCCTCCAACGGTTGTAGTATTACACAAGGTATTTTAGAAATGTTTGTGTTTAGTACACAAGGATTCCTCCAATGGTTGTAGTATTACACAAGGATCCACCATGCCTAAGGATTCCTCCAATGATTCATAACATTACTTCCAGTACAATGTGGTATATTACAGAAGGTATTTTAGAAGTACTTTCATTAACATGCCATCTTTATCAGAATTATGGTGAATGCAAACTTATTGTTTCTGAAGAGCAGAGGGTTCAAGTGGTTGGAATAGAAACACTTGAATCCAGCAAAATCCATGGCCACGTATTTCAACTGCTCACTCTGAGACGAGGAACTGGACGACCAATATTGCGCGCAGGTGCCCTCCGAGAGACTCTCGTTGTTGGTGGCTTACTTCCATTCCTTGTTGACGCAAGAAGCCATGGACAAAGACGCCCCATCCAGATGCTTGAATATCTCATTCAGCATGTCCACGTTTCTCGTTATCTCATTCTAGAATAGCGCCAACTTCTTGTAATTTCCCGCTGCGACTCGATCCCGCGGTTCTTTGTCCTCCCCGACCATTAATAAATTAGTCGACCTGGAGGACCGATTCGTCTCGAGAAAACAAACTGGGGAACCAAAAAGAAAAAGAAAAGGAAACGAGGATGAGAATGAGCAGACGATGGAAAATAGGATTGCAAGACATTTATTTGCCAAGAACCTCGACGACTAGGGAGATTGGACGCTCTTCAAAGGTTGACAATGTAGTAGACATTCCTTCTTTAATATGCACTTTAACAGAGTCTGGTGGTGATTTGAACCAGGGGCGCTGCTGCTGCACCAGATGGGCTTCCCGGTCAGGCTTTTAAAGTTCCTTTTTCTTGTTGGAGTTGTTGGTGGAGTTAGCATTCGAAGGCCTCTGCAAGCTTCTCGAAGAAATTGGCAAGTAAGTCGATCATCTCCAGTAATCTGCATCATTTCTGCCATTATCAAATAGTGTTATTTCGTCTCAAATCCCATAACTGTATTTCTCAGTGGCAACTGCAATAAGATACCACAAGATTACATACCTTGAAACAAAGCATCCCTTTACTCCTTCTATCTAGGAGGCGTTTGCAGGCGTCGTGACATAGTGAGTTAGTAAATACAACAGCTAGTAAATACAACTTCCATGATCGAGTTGATTGATGAATTTTGTCTGAACTTCCATGATGGAGCTGATTGATGAATTTTGGTAACACTCCCTTTTCTTCTTCCATGAATTTTTCCTTGTTGTTTTGATAGCATGTGCAATTGAATCTATAAATCCATTTCTTCTTGACCGCTTTCAGAGCCTTTGTTGTCGACGATGATGAGACGAGGCGGTGAGGAGCAGACAAGACTGCAGAGAGTTGATGCGCATTGTAAATGCAATAGTGTCAGAGCCATGAATTATGGATATACGTGGATGTTTAAGATTTTTTGAAATTTTAGTTTAAAAATATTTTTTTATCTCTGACAAACAAAAATAATTCATGTACACCAGGGGCAATTAGGTCCCATCGTATGCTATCAACTAATGAAAAATTGTATTGATGAAAATATTTTATCTCTGACAAACAAAAATAATTCATGTACACCAGGGGCAATTAGGTCCCATCGTATGCATCGTATGCTATCAACTAATGAAAAATTGTATTGATGAAAATAGAAAATTCAAAAAATTATTTTCATGATTTAAATAAATAATATTAATTAAGCAATTGAACAAAGTAGGAAAAGAACATTGTGCAAACGCTATAGACTCACCAAAACACACCTTTTAATCTACCAAAAAGCATCAAGTAACCTCCCAAAAGGCAAGGACTAAAAAGAGAAGGTAAATTAATTTGGAAAATTATCAAATATGATGATGTTGTACTTTTCAATATCAAATATGATGATGTTGTATTTTTTTTTTTTTCGGACTAAGGAGCGTTTTAAATTGGTAAATTAATTTAATTAATTAAATGAATTTTTGGTGTAACTAAGGGATCGGGTGACAAGTGTACTGGGAAGATATTTCCTAATAAAAATTTAATAAAAATAATTTAATATGCTTTTTGGCAACTAGTCACTAAGAGAAATGGCAGAGAAAGGGATAGGATTGTCGATATTTTCTTGACTAGTTTTTCTTGTGGGAGTTGGGATACCCAACTCGAATAGAGAGTGGTAGCTCAACCTTGCGAGGTGAGCTGGGAGCTAGCTTATTCTTTGGCTTGGGTGCATGGCCCCTTTGTGGATCGAGGGGCTTAGGGGGGAGAAGAGTACCCCTAGTGTTGGCTATCGAGGGGCTTAGGGGGGAGAAGAGTACCCCTAGTGTTGGCTGGGAGGTACCGGTGAGACCTCAACAATTAGCGAGAAGAAGCTGAACAGAGTGCAAGTGTGGGAGGACCTCTTCGGAATATCGTCATCGATTACATAGAGTCGATAAAATGAGATTACATCACAACTTAGAGGATGGGATGCGCATAGGCGCGTTCGTTGGAGGCTCCATCATTTACAGGTATTTGTGAATTCTTGTTTTTATTAGGTTAAAGGATATTGATGCAATTTATTTTTGTGTATAAATCCATAGTTTTGTAACACTTACGATTATGTTTTATTTATATGAATAATTTTTTATTCCATCGTCATATTTATTATCTTTGTATTATGCTTGATAGTCGGAGTGTCATACGACTCATGCAAATTATGGTAACTGTAAACCAACCATATTTTCATTGAACCATGTAAGTATATGCCATGTGGTTAGGTCAAGGTTAGATTATTTAGCATATCAACTATTTCAATTTCCCAAATTTCTCAAACCATATCTATGGGATAGATATAGGTATTTATTCAATAATTACTATATAATTTATTTCGGTTGCTTTAGCCAATGCCTAATCCTTGTTCTATTCTCATAAACGATTCTCAACCTAAACTTCTAGACCACTAAATATTTCGGTAGGATGGAGATCATATACGTGTCCTACTTCTTATATAATTCCAATGGCTATGGCCAACACAGAGTCCATAGTTCGTTTCTGATAATTTCAAAAGAGAAAAAACTGATTGTGATCCTGAGCCTGAACACTTGAAATTGTTTTTTAATTACAACATTAAATCCATATCTAACACATGCATGATGGAAGATTGTCTGACGTAGCCACCATTTTAGCTAATCAGCAACTGAAAGGACTCTCAGGTTAAGGAGGTGATTCTTCCTGATCAACAGAGGCTCGTTTTGCCGACATGCAGCTGGAGGATGGGCGAACCCTGGCCGATTATAACATTCAGAATGAATCCACCATCCACCTTGTCTTGCGTCTACGTGGTGGGCTTGAGACTGTGGGATTGAAAGATCACTTAGCGCTGAAGCCTTCGTGTTTTATCGGTTTTAGATGTTGGCTTCGTATCTTTGTTGTTAGGTATTCCATTACGCAGATAGGGATTGTAGGCTAGGTATTTCTATGTCGTCGATGTTGTTATTCATGCATTTTTACCTTGCGAGTAAATAGTCTGTGAATGATTAAAAGCCGTGTGTTCTATTATTCCATCTTTCTCTCTGTTTGTTTTCCTGTCTGAATCGTTGCCCCACACTACATCTTCTTCTCTGCATTCTACTATCATTATATCTCTGCATTGACACATAAATATTGCCCAGCGAATTGATTGCTCCTTGCCCAGTTTCCAGAGTCTCTCTGCGTTCTTCCTTACGGATTTTGCATATGCATTCCTTTATTACCGGACAACATTTATTTTCCCTTCCTGAAAGGTGATTTCCTGGGACTTTTATTAGTTGAGTTTACTTAACTGTCAACCTATTCCTTCCCTTCAGCAACCTATCTAAGGCTAGTAATCTTGGCGTGAGGAGGAAAACTCGCCCAACGCCTCAACTACCTTGATCTCTATGAATGTTGATCTTACCAGCAATGTCTGTCTCAAAGTTTAAGGCTCAACGTTCGATTGAGCTTCTCCAATGATTGTGTGTTACTTCTCTGCATTTCCCAGCGTTACTAGGTCATTACAATTTTCATGAATTCTAGTTAATTATTTTATTAGTCTAGAATTGATTTAAATTCCTTGAATTTATTTAGTGTAGAGTTAGAGATTAGATATTCGATGTCATTTTTAGGATTATTTATAACTCTTTTATTGTTTGAATTGCAAACCAATATTTGGTCATTCAACATTGCATTGGATTAAATCCATTTGAATATTGCATAGAAATAAATAAATTGAATCAAATAGTCAAATAAAACATGTAATCCTAAACCTTATGGAGTATTCAAATAGCCACAACCTTATTATTCTTTGCCCTTCGGGCTGCAGGGACTTATAGTAATCGAATTTCATTTTTACATTAGTATAGCACGAAAAACAAACACTTTAACCAAAGTTTTAAAAGTTTGATGCAAATTTCCTAGTCTCATTTGGTTTTTAGGCTAAAGTTTCAAGTTTGAAGCCTTATTTGACCTCTTCCCGAGGTATACCCTAACCATATCTTAGCTTAAAAGGACATTCAAGTACATATTTGGTTTGTAATGTTCCTGAAGTCCAGTAATGCTAGGCCTAATTCTAGCATTAGGTCTTGGCATTAAATGTTAAATGTTTTTTCCATCTTAAAATTTGGAATTCCCTTGAGCCACTTTGTCACACGCTACCTAACTATCGGCATGTTGTCCATCTGTTGTTCCCATGTGTTCCACATTGTTTTCCTTTCCTGCAAGTACTCTTCAAGCTCGATGTCGCCTCATCCTACTCTGCCCATGTGTTTCTTCAAGCTACTCGGGAGACATTCACTTGCAACCCAAGTCGTTCCATATCTCTCTGTTCCCTCGAAGGTCATCCCAGTTTGTTTCACAACTATAGGAGCAACCCAACAAGAGGAGACGGCTTCAGGAGCAACCTGGCTTGGGAAAGCCGCAAAAAGAGGACTCAGCCGCCAGACTCTGCTCCCCCTATTTCTTGCAAGATTGAAAAGAGATGAGTAAGGTGTTTCAGAAATTCTATTAAATCTTAACCCATAACCGATAGAAATTAATTCTTAATTCTCAGTCCTGATAGTTTTAGAGATTCAGTGTGAAAATGAAAATAGTAATTTCCATGACTGAAATAATTTGAATGTAGGAAATACCTGAAAATCCAAATTCTAAGCCCGACTGCAACTCCACCACTTGTACGCAGTAAATGGATGTATCAGGACTGACATTGGTGATCTTCCTCGTGAAGGTAGTAGAGGAGTTGTCAGAAGAACAAGGCGCCACCTAGAAGGAAGGATAATTTAGGTCTTCCAGTTTCGAAACTTGTTTCGGACAAGAAATTGCTTTATTTGTCACCATAAGAATCCGAGAAGACGAATAATTTAGGCTGCAAAGGTAGTTAATGTAGTCTTCGGTGCGAATTTTGTAGATGTCCAGTGATTGAAAAGGGTTGCACTGACCTCAGAATCGTTGTATTTTTTTTCCGATAGTAAAATCGTTCTATCCAACCAACTATCTCTCTATCCAACCAACTTACCTTTCTCCAGACAATCAGTAAGTCTCTTTAGAAAAGGTAATCTCTTTTAACTCTAAGAAGGCCAGTGTCTTATTCTCCCAAGCTTACATTGCTAGCAAAGCTATTTGAACCATTATATCGGCACTGATATGATCAGTAAGGGAACACATCTAATATTTTCCAGGCCAGTATAGTCCTTAAAGAAGGGGTGAGCTATTAATTATTGAGCTCCAGACCATTTAGGTTGAGGAAAAATCAACAACCATCTCGGTATGATCATCTGTTTGGAATTTTCATGCGTACAGTTCACTTTTGAATCCCTTGTCTTGGTCAAAAATATTGTAACCAAGAGCTTCATCGAGTATCATATCACCCTCGTGGGAATTATTCATGGAAGAAATAAGTTTGTAAGTCTCTCGAGCTACAACCATCTCTGGATCCTTCGATTGCATATGTAATGTCACATTACCAGAGCTAATTTAAGCTTGGGCAGTCTATGATGTTGTGCTGCTACTGTGATCAAGTTTGGAGGTTGCTTCTTCATAATTAGCAGTACATTTGCTGCTTGGTCCTCCACTGTTGAACATGGTCTTTTCATCAATGTTTGGTCCTGTGGATCTTTTAGCTTCAGCATTTTGGCCAACTTCGTCCACTTTTTCTTCCTTGATTTCTTCCATCTATATCTTCTTAGATCAAGGGGAAGCGCCTTCTCCCCAACTATTCTTTATTGAACTAAAGGTGGAGATGACCACTTTCATGCTTCAGCTGGTGTCTGAATTCGTGAGGGTACAAGGAACATGATTTGCATGTAATTCCCATACAAAATCGTGGTATGACAGATCGAGGAAAGACTAGGAACCGTCAGATGGACACTCTCATTCTTCCAAATGTCGCTCCTGTTCCTTCCAAGTGGTCACTTTTCCTCGAAATCAACATTGTTGTATGTTGCTTCGGTAATATAAAACATTGTTTGATTTGCGTTATAAGATACAATTTGAAGTAACAACTAAGCACCTCATTTCATTGTCTTTATTCGACCGAGTTAATAAGAAACTAATTGATATAGCATGCGTGTTTAATTAACAGAGAACGCTCACGAATTCAACGGGATTCGTCTGACTATAAACCAAATTTAAGAACTAAAAAATCAATTTGTCTGACAACAATAATCTGAAAGCACATAGAAAACGTCGACTATTAATAGTAGACATGGTTAAGATACACCACATATGGTGGTAAGAATGATTTGTTCGATTTTGATCTTTTTAAAACTGAATCATCCATATCTAGAGCTAATCGAGTTGGAGGTCGTTGAGAATACAACCAACTATATATAGATTTAAATACAAATATATATTAAGGAACATAGTTTAGAATGTAGAACTCGATTAAACAAAGAATCAGTAATACCAGACATAACTCAACAATCTGATCGAAATTTCCTAAGACTAACTAAGGTATCCTGGATGCATGTCCAAACTTTGCAGATCTCTCATCTGTTAAATATCGTCAAATGAATCTCAACAGGGTTGAAACACACCATTATTCTCTGAAGAGGTCATATGTTTGTACTCGGGATTGGTTTCTGGTTCTGATGAATTACAAGTTTTGGGATTCATCTTAAGTATCCACCACATTATGATGAATTATATTTATTTTGTTTCTTTACTAATTCTCCTTTCCCAATAACAATATCTCTGGCCATATTAAAACAAAGCAATGATACGTTTGTGGATCCTTTAAAAGTTTAATCAACTCACTGATTTTGTTCAATTAAATATTTCAAAATTATTGTTTAAATATTTTAGAATTATTGTTTAATTGTGTTGGATAATTCTCTTTGTCATTATTAACTATCCCTCTCACTGCATGGGTCAATGTAAAATCAATTGTCAAACCAAAAGGATTGCAAATCTGAATGCAAGGTGAACTCAATAGTAACAAGAAGGTAACGCAATTGCAAGGCGAACTCAACAGTAACAAGATAATATAGGAGCATATGCAAATCTTTCCTCTGTTAAGTTTGGGGATGTGTAACAACTACTATGCACACTTATATATGTAATATCTGAGATAACAAACACATAGTCTCATTCTCGTGTACTTGGAAATTCTTACTTCTGAAATTTCTTTAATGGTTTTAAGTAAACAAGTCCCAAGTCCCTGAAGGTACGGACTTGTTGCCTTTGCAACTGACCTTGTTGAATAACTAATACTATACGCAACCCATTAAAGGTGAGAATGATATCCTATTTTTTTATTTATGGGGTATATATATTATTGCAAAAATAATTAACATAACCCCTCATTTCCAAATAAAATCCCTAATTTTCAAAATATCATGATTAAAAATAGGAATCCATTTTTGTTGTTGGTGAATGTTAGATAGACATGCATTGTTTTTATCACTTGGAAAATAAATTATTTTCTACATTCAACGCAAAAAGAAATAGGACTACATCTGTTCAAGTCAAGTTTGACCGTATCTGTTCAAAGATGTTATGCATTTTTCCTATAAAGTTTTGAGGTAGTTGCATAGTATTCTAGATGTAAAAAGGGTGTCAACAACATTGCCAAATATAATCAAGGTTTTATTCAAACTTTATAAATCAATTTCATTGCCAGTACTAGCTTTATTCAAACTTTTAAAATAAATTTCATTGCCAATACTAAGCAAGAGTGAAATTTGAACATGGTTTAAAAGTACATAAGAACAAACATAAAATTCTTGAACAAGTGTTTTCATAGTATGTGATGGAAACTATCTAAAAATGTATTTAGAATAGAGATGGTAATGAGTCTGGTAGCTTAGTACCAGAGGATCATCTCATGAATAGATGCATGATGTAAATGGTAATAGAAAATATCATAACACAAATATGAAAAATATAAATTATATAGAGCTAGTGCAATATAAAGAGTCATTGCAATATATTGTCACCTCTTGATTACCAAGTGTCAACTAAGTTTTAAGTTTGAATACCAATTTTAATAGAAGAATCTTGTTAATGTTTGGTTGATATTGATATCAAGAATGATTCTTATACTACCCATGCCATTACAATTTATTAATGTTGAGGGATTAATTATAGTTCTCTATTGCATCTCCGATTATGGGTGTTTCTTGATTGGATGAATCGACTTATCTTACGCCTTGAATTGTTGATGTGGATTAATGCATTAATGGGATGGAATCCTGTGTGCATTGATTTTTAAAATTAATGTTTAATGTTAGACCCTAGACTCCTCACGCTCAACGAAACCTTGATGTAAGGACTGATTAGAGACATTAGACTACTTGCATGTGATGAATTTTTGTGATGGTGAATGAACGTGGTAATTATATTTCCTTATGTAACTTATGTATATAGTCGCTTACCTTGCACCTCCTCTTATGTGGTCATATAATGGATTAAAAACCCTAGCTAGCATCATTAATGTACTAACGAATGATGAATTAACATCGTTTTTAGTGACATTAAATTATAACGAATAATTGTTGTAGACTTCAGACTGCTTGTGCAAATTGAAAATGATATGATTTATGACGAGTTCTGTGAATGATTCCTCATGCACGATGTTAATTGATGTTTAGGATTGATGGATTGAGGTGTCGATGATGTTGATTGTTCATTATGATGTTTTAATTTTCCTAACGCCACTAAAAAAAAAAATTGCCTATTGTTGTCACTTAGTTGTCACAACGACGAGGTCATTACATATGATAATTAAACCCTAGAATATTACTCATCGCTAATTAAAATTTTAACATGTCCTTGCAGTAATCACGATTAGAGGATGCTGCAGAGATTGACAAAGTGGTGCTGGGAAAGGAGGTGCGACGCCTCCAAGAGCGCCCGCGTCCTACGAGTCTAACCCCCAAGGGGGAAGACCGAGTCCTTAGGAAGGAGTTGATTGTTGTAAGGGATGTGGACGGTATGAAGAGGTCCTTTTAGAGGATTTCTTAGGACTTGATTAGCTGTCTGGATAGAGATGAGGCTATGGTGCCTGTACCCCTGAGGGTCCACAACACGCCCCAGCTAGTACTAGTATAATTCACAGAGAACTCTAGAAGATTAATTTCTCGAGTTCACGAGTGCCACAGACAGATTAATCGTCGAGGCACGGCTAGAGAACAAGGCGATGTGATTTTCTCTTCACGGGTATGACCTATAGCATGAAGGTCTGCATGGTGTTCTTCAACTAAAGGGGAGTGCTCTTCTATGGTGGAAGACGCTCCTACCTCAGCTCAACATGGTCATTGAAGCCGTGTTACAGGAACGGTTCCAGGAGAAGTGATTGTCATAGGAATTCATTGAGCGTCATATCGATGAGTTCAACACCTTATGATAGAGTGTTTGTACGGTGTCAAATTAAGACCGGATTTCTAGAGCTATTTTGGTATGCCCTGCATCTGAACATGAAAAAGTTGGAGATCAACAATTTCATGTTTGGCCTTAACTCCAGCTTCCGTGTGAAGGGGAGTATATTAATGCCTTGGACGTTGCATGATGAATTCTAGTAGGCCTCATAGTTGAGCATTATTGACCGCAGGATTCAGGGAAAGAATCCTACAAGACCATATAGACTGATGGAATCTGGTGTGTAGCAACTTCAGACGTCAACCAGACAAGACCTATCTATATCAAGATACGTCTCTGGAACCCTTGTTCATGAAACCACGATGAAGGGTTCCTCAACAGAAGACCCCCTACAAGGTACCGCCGCCAACATCTGCAGTTAGGTTTGTCAGCAAAACATACCAGGATCTTAGGATGGTAGGCCAACAACTTCTACTTTGGGGACCAGGAGTATAGGATTAGAGACATATGTTGGACATGAGGAGATTCCACCTTACCAACAAGATTGTCTTGTTAAAAAGGCCAGAGCAGCCAGGGCAACAGGACCCACTACCGTTGGGTATATGGGTGAGGCCCACAGGACTCTTAATCACGGTGAATAACCTCCAGACTGAGCACCATACCACTATGATCGAGGCGTAGGGTACCATCGCCAACCAAGATTTAGTATTTGTTATATACTAGTGCTACAAAGAGATCTATTCCTAGTATTGCGTTGAAGGGATTCAGGTAAAAGAATTCAACATGATGAGTTTAGATTCATTGTTATGGCTTCGGGTGCCAACTAGATGGTTGGAGGAAGGGGTATGAACTGTCTCTTTAACTTGGGGAATAATGTAATATCTTGAGGACATGGTTAGTATGGACTGTTTGGAATCACATGAGACGATACTCAACTGTAAGATGAAATGATTGATTTTGGTCGACGATGAGGGGCAAATAAGTGTGATTGTAGGAATAAAACAAGGAGTATCCCCGAGGTTCATTTCTTCCATACAACTACCAGAGAATGCACACAAGGATGCAATTTATATGCATATTTGGCGTTGAACATAAAGAGCGTGGAAGAAGGATTAGAAAACCTTCTAGTAGAATGAAATTTTGCGAACATGATTCCCAAAAGAATTACGAGGTGAGCCACCCGAAGCCAAGATGGAATTTACCATCAACCTTAAAAAAAAAAAACGATGGAAAAAAATGCCTTATCGAACGTCGACACCTGAGTTACAGGAGTTGAGAATGCAACTGAAGGAGTTGTTGGACCTAGGAATTATATGCCCAAGTGTATCACCTTGGGGTGATCCTGTTATTTTCTTATAGAAGAAGGATGGGTCGTGGAGACTCTGCTTGACTACCGTCGAGTATTTCTTGACAACATATTGATATATTCTCGGATGAAGGAGGAACATGATGAGAATTTGTGCTTGGTATTATAGTGTCTTCGAGTGAACAAATTGTTTGAGAAACTGTTGAAATGCTATTTTTATCAATTGAAGATTCATTACTTAGGGCATATCATCTTCGGTGAAGGTATCTCTATGGATCCAACGAAGGTAGAGGCTATTATGGAATGGCTTGCATTGACGAATGTCCCAGAAGTACAGAACTTCATGGGTTTAGCGGGATATTATCGACAATTTTTCGAGGGTTTTATGTTGATAGAAAATCCAATTACGAAGTTGCAGAAGAAAAACACGAAGTTTGTCGGACCAAGAAATGCATAGAAGCATTTCAAAGGCTCAAGGATTTGTTGAAGACAACATCGATAGTAAAATTCCCTAACATGGGCGAGGACTTCTTGGTATGCCAGACACATCCAAAGAAATCTTAGGTGGAGTCTTGATGCTAGACGATTGAGTGATCACTTACATCTCGAGAAAGTGAAGGAACCATGAGGAGAACTACATGATGCATGACTTGAGTATTTAGCCATTGGGTATGCCCTGAGAGTGTGGGGACACTACTTGATTGGACTGGATTTCGAACCAAAAAAAATGCACCACTGGTTCGCAACACCTTATTACGCAAGGTGACTTGAATGCGTGGAAAAGGCATTGGTCAGAAATGCTTAGTGAGTATTATTTTATATTTCCTGCATAAAAGGAACCGTGAATATAGTTGTAGATGCATTGAGTCGGAGACCACGAATATTTTCAGTGGTGCCTCTTCAGACGAATCCTCGTGAAATGATTCTAACTACAAAGCGATGATGACTAGTATAAAGAGGTTAAGGAACTCTATGGGACAAGACACCATGTTGGTACCGAAATTGGGGGATATACTATGGATAACGATGGATCATTGAGATATAGTAACCGTATTTACTTATTGCCAATGATGATTTGAGAAGTTTTGATCTTATACAAATCTCATAGAGCAGTGTACATGGCTCATCCAGGAGTCATGAAGATGAGGATAGACCTTAAGCCCTTATTCTTCTGGAAGGAATAAAGGTGGACATCGTCAGCTATGTGGCAAGATGTCTAGAAGGTCGGCAGGTGAAGGATGAACATAGACATCCGACAAGATTTCTATGGCCATACGCTATTCCAGAATCAGAATGGGAGGTCATTTTGATGGAATTCATTAAGGAAGTTTCCATTGACAACAAGAAGGCACGACTCAAATTTCATGTTATTTGATACTTTGATGAAGAGTGCTTGATCCGAAATCGGATCCAGGAGCTTGACAGGGCTTGAAAAATGCTCAAAAATGAAAGTGCTCAGAATTCGATGAAACTAATTCCATTGCATCCGTCTCGTCTTTCCGATTCCAGTGGTATATTTACTTTGTCAAACGGGTTTCGTACGCGAAATTTATCGCGTTCTGATCGGAAGCCCAAATAGGTAAAAACTCAAAGGTCAACTGGTCAAAAAGTCAATGCTGATGACATCAGCATGCTGACTGTGTAGTAGATGACGTGGAACTCTCTGGCTGATGGTGATTGGGCAATTTTGCTGATAGGGCAGACATGTGGCAGGCAACTGGACCAGTCAATGGTTGACAAGTGGCATTAATTCATCAAATGGGGAGATGCCACGTGGCCCAGTCATGGGCAGCCATGTGG
>JZKD02S1080012.1:0-13164 GCA_000966675.3 Picea glauca | reverse complement strand
GCCACGATGCATTTTTTCTTAAATGCTTGCACAGGGCCACGCCCTTTGACAGTCCTGACAGTCTTAAGTGTTTACCTAACAGCTCTGGCAGTCTTAAATGTTTATTGTACAGATGCATTGCAATACAGTTTCGTTCATGGTCGACATCACTGCTTCAGTGGTCGATGCTTGTTCGCTACTTCGTTCCATGATTCTTGTTCTTGTTTGATTCAACTTTGCAAAGTTGAGGTCCTCTAGTTGTAGTTCGACCTCTTCGTGGTTGTTCACTGGTTTGTTGTTCTTCAACTTTGCAAGTTGTTGGACCTGTTCTTGCGGTTTCCAGTTTTTGGGGCTGATCTCTTGTCATCCCTCATTGATGGGTAAGTTTCCTTGTTGTTGTTATTTTTCAATGGTGGGAGTCCCTGCCTCCAAATTCTGTTGCAGACCATCTTTGTTTGTGCTCTTAATTTATGTTCCTAGAAACTATGCGTCTTCATATGGCGGTTGCCACGTCCATAGCTTTTTCGAAAATTGCAGTGCAGAGGGGTTTACGAAAAGTAGTTTGGAGCTATCAAAAGAGGGAACCATCTGATGGAGTGTAGACACAGGGAATACTTTTATTCTGTGGGTTGGAAAACTGCGTCCACCTGTTCTCTTTCTGCTGAGTAAATTTATAGTGTTATTTATTTGCGTTGTTTCTTCTGTTTGGTTCACTTTCCAGTGTGGGTTTGTTTTCTTGTCGTCTGTTATGGGGACTAGGGGGGATTGAAGTTGAGAAGAAGAAGGTTGAAAGATACATACAAGGATTGGTACCCAGTTCTGCGCTTTTAGTTTTCCTATTTTTCTTTCCTTTTTTTTGCTACTTTTATTCCCCCCCCCCTTTTCTCTGTTTTCATACAGATTGAAAGTATCTAACAAACAACTTCAAAATCACAGTTCAAGAGATGAAATAAGTAATAGATGTTGAGTCGTATGAAATAGATAGACAATCCATTATACATGACAACATTGACGTGGTTTTGCATAGCAGTGGCCTTTTTAGATTGGATGTATTCTCGTATACTGTTGGGGATTGCCTTTTCGATACATTCCAGGTTCTACTGCATTTCTGATATTTGTCGACCGAGTTGCGCAATGGATTGATAGATTATTTCTTGAGTTGTTTTAAAAATGGCGATGATGAGGCTTTGGAGTCCTATGAATACGATCTGGAATCTGATTTTCTTCGGCAGTTGCATGGAATACATAATGTCGCTACGTATTTTTCAAAGATGTGGTTGTCTGCATCTCCAATTATGCCTGCACATGAGAGGGGATTTTGGGGAGATACATTTTGTATACGGTGGTTGTCTAACTAGCTCAACATATCAGTTGGAATATGGTCATTGACAATAAAAACAAGATATCTACTATTCAACAAAACTGCATCTACCAATCCATATTGCATCTTGTTCCATTATTCCAATGTCGTCAGTGGTCATTATGAACCACTATTGTATAGAAAAATGTCCATATGCAATGTTGAAGGGCCTCATATTTACTTGTCCATCATTTGCAAAGACCTTGAATCGCAATGGAAACGGATTATGCATCGCATAGGTTGCCATGGTTTGCAGCTGGCAACAAATGTTGTGTCTAGTTGTGGAGATAGTTTGTTCAATGCAATTTGTTATTTGGTGGCAATGGAGTTCGATGTGTAGTCGTTGCGGCTTTACACTGTACAGTCCTTTTGCAATGCAATTATAGGTGGCAACCAACAAGCTTTTAGGTGCTTGCATCAGCACCTTTGCCCATATCTCCTAGAAAATATGCCAGCGGTTGGAAGTTGGCAGGAATACCTTGTAAACATGGCACTTCCATATGAAAAAGGGAATGTGGAGGGTTGCAGATTCTGTTTGTAATTGTTTTCTATGATATTCAGAGTAAATATCCAGGTCTGGTCGACCTTGCCAGATGGCATTGTCCATTCCTAGTTTACTGATTCAAATTACGATCGAACAATTGACATCCTCTCGTTGAAAACAGGTACAACACATATCCATTATGAACTTTTCTTGGACATATCGGTGGTTCAGGGTTGAATGTCCATGCCACCCAAATGACATCGAATCTGCATACGTGTGGAATGTTTTTTAGTGAGAATGAGACTCCTCCCGATTGCGATATGGCCATAGAGGGTTTGAACAAAAAATCCATGCGTGGAATTCATCACAGTAGTGATGAGGCCATACAGGGCTTGAAAAAAAATGTAGAGTAAGTTATCACAACTTGAAAAAAGTTATGCGTCAAATTCGTCCCAGTTGCGATGAGGCCATACAGGCCTTAAGCAAAAAACGTAGACTAGTTTATGAGAACCTGAGTCATAGTGAAATTCATCCCAGTTGCCATCAACTCATTGTTTCCTTGGGCAAGAAACGTAGAGTAAGTTACCACAACTTGAAAAAGGTCATGCACAAGAGAAAAAAATACATTTATATGCTTCCTTTTGGAGAGAAAATCACATATCACAATCTAAAGAAATTTGTTTGTACAGAACACAACAGAAACAGGTACGGTCACATATCCTAGAATGCTCATGCAACTGTGAAATTTCGCGGTCTAGAAGCAACACCATGCACTACTACCAATGAAAACCAGGAAATAGTTTCTACCCATACTTCCCTGTGAAAGAAAAATGCAAGACAGACCTAGATGAAACAAATTAAAGACACTCTTTCCATTGCATGTGCACTTTGTGAACAATTGAATTTTTCAAAAAACACTAAGTCTTTCACGCCTGATTTTCAAGTAGAATACCTCTGCTTGACAGGGCATGAGAAACCATTTTCCAGTGGCAAAGTTTGTCTTCCATGCAAACGGTCACTTGAAAATGGAAAACTGCCACAGTTTGCAACCCTTGACCAAATAAGATGTAATACACCACTACCAGATGTAAGTGCACTTACGGAACTTGAGGAGAGACTTGTGTCTTTGCGAATTGCATTTGCTCAAATCAAACCTTGGGGCTATAAATGACCCCAGATGGGCTTAACAGGAACAATTATTAATGTGCTTGTTCAGCTAGATGTTGTGCAAAAAGCGTTGTCACAATTCATTAGCAATACAATGACAATTGTTGTGGCTCTGAAAAGATGCTTGCGATACAAAAATGTCTATCAAACAGGCAAAGTGTGTGTGCATGTTGTTATGAAAGCATTAAAGGAATTATGTTCCAGGGCCCTGTACAAAGCACAGGACATTTATATAAATGACAACTGGAACAATGTTCTTACAGAAGAGGATGGCAACTCTGCAGACACTCTCGAAAATCCTAGTGAATTTGATACAAGTGATGAATCGGAGAATGAAACACCTGCTGAGACATTGGTGCATGGATTCACTAATTCACAGTGCATTCGTGACTTGCAAGACAAAATTGTCGAAATTGCACCTGCCGAGGGGCAGCGTCCACTTGGAATATTCAAGGACAAATTCGTTGAGGAAATGAACTTTCCAACACTCTTCTATGGAGATCCACGTGCCACTGATATTACAGAACGATTCAGTTATCATAAAATAGTCTGACAAGAGCTGCTACATTCAAGTGGTTACTTCTCCTATAACATAACAAATTTGTTTTTCAAAACAATGCGCATAATAATAGAGCAAGTTATGTCCTGCATGTGGGTCCGAATAAGAAAAGGCCAGTTATAAGGAAGAAAGTTGTTGGCCAAGGATGTGAAGTACAAAATAAACCTAGAAAAAATTCTGAAATCTAATATTGGATACATAGATTTCAAAAACATTCGCACCTCTCCTAATTATTTGCAAAAAAAAAAATAAAAAAATTGCAATGATCCGATAATTGGGCCCGCCAACATTTTTCATCACATTTACAAGTGCAGAGCATTGTTGGGATCCATTGGTGGCTGTCGTGTCTGACCTGCATAGGAACAGGAAACGTAAAAAAGAAACTGATACACTAGAAAATAATGACATTGACTACCTCAGAAGAAAAGACTCAGTGACATGTACTCACTACTATAGACAAAATAAATGCTTTGAGACAATTGATATGCCATGATGAAACGTTTTTCGGAAAAATATTGGACTACTTTTTTGTGACTGAATTCTAGAATAGGGGAAATGAACATGACCACGCACTGTTGTGGATAGAGGGTGCACCAGTCTATGGAGTTGATAACAATTCAGAGATCGAACAATTTGTGGATAAATACATAACATGCAANCACGTCCATATCTTTTTCAAAAATTGCAGTGCAGAGGGGTTTACGAAAAGTAGTTTGGAGCTATCAGAAGAGGGAACCATCTGATGGGGTGTAGACATGGGGAATACTTTTATTCTGTGGGTTGGAAAACTGCGTCCACCTGTTCTCTTTCTGCTGAGTAAATTTATGGTGTTATTTATTTGCGTTGTTTCTTCTGTTTGGTTCACTTTCCAGTGTGGGTTTGTTTTCTTGTCGTCTGCTATGGGGACTAGGGGGGATTGAAGTTGAGAAGAAGAAGGTTGAAAGATACATACAAGGATTGGTACCCAATTCTGCGCTTTTAGTTTTCCTATTTTGCTTTCCTTTTTTTTGCTACTTTTATTCCCCCCCCCCTTTTCTTTGTTTTCATACAGACTGAAAGTATCTAACAAAAAACTTCAAAATCACAGTTCAAGAGATGAAATAAGTAATAGATGTTGAGTCGTATGAAATAGATAGACAATCCATTATACATGACAACATTGACATGGTTTTGCATAGCAATGGCCTTTTTAGATTGGATGTATTCTCGTATACTGTTGGGGATTGCCTTTTCGATACATTCCAAGTTCTACTGCATTTCTGATATTTGTCGACCGAGTTGCGCAATGGATTGATAGATTATTTCTTGAGTTGTTTTAAAAATGGCGATGATGAGGCTTTGGAGTCCTATGAATACAATCTGGAATCTGATTTTCTTCTGCAGTTGCATGGAATACATAATGTCGCTACGTATTTTTCAAAGATGTGGTTGTCTGCATCTCCAGTTCTGCCTGCACATGAGAGGGGATTTTGGGGAGATACATTTTGTATACGATGGTTGTCTAACTAGCTCAACATATCAGTTGGAATATGGTCATTGACAATAAAAACAAGATATCTACTATTCAACAAAACTGCATCTACCAATCCATATTGCATCTTGTTCCATTATGCCAATGTTGTCAGTGGTCATTATGAACCACTATTGTATAGAAAAATGTCCATATTCAATGTTGAAGGGCCTCATATTTACTTTTCCATCATTTGCAAAGACCTTGAATCGCAATGAAAACGGATTATGCATCACATAGGTTGCCATGGTTTGCAGCTGGCAACAAATGTTGTGTCTAGTTGTGGAGATAGTCTGTTCAATGCAATTTGTTATTTGGTGGCAATGGAGTTTGATGTGTAGTCGCTGCGACTTTACACTGTACGGTCCTTTTGCAATGCAATTATAGGTGGCAACCAACAAGCTTTTAGGTGCATCAACACCTTTGCCCATATCTCCTAGAAAATATGCCAGCAGTTGGAAGTTGGCAGGAATACCTTGTAAACATGGCACTTCCATATGAAAAAGGGAATGTGGAGGGTTGCAGTTTCTGTTTGTAATTGTTTTCTATGATATTCAGAGTAAATATCCAGGTCTAGTCGGCCTTGCCAGATGGCATTGTCCATTCCTAGTTTACTGATTCAAATTACGATCGAACAATTGACATCCTCTCGTTGAAAACAGGTACAACACATATCCATTATGAACTTTTCTTGGACATATCGGTGGTTCAGGGTTGAATGTCCATGCCACCCAAATGACATCGAATCTGCATACGTGTGGAATGTTTTTTAGTGAGAATGAGACTCCTCCCGATTGCGATATGGCCATAGAGGGTTTGAACAAAAAAGCCATGCGTGGAATTCATCACAGTAGTGATGAGGCCATACAGGGCTTGAAAAAAAATGTAGAGTAAGTTATCACAACTTGAAAAAAGGTATGCGTCAAATTCGTCCCAGTTGCAATGAGGCCATACAGGCCTTAAGCAAAAAACGTAGACTAGTTTATGAGAACCTGAGTCATAGTGAAATTCATCCCAGTTGCCATCAACTCATTGTTCCCTTGGGCAAGAAACGTAGAGTAAGTTACCACAACTTGAAAAAGGTCATGCACAAGAGAAAAAAATACATTTATACGCTTCCTTTTGGAGAGAAAATCACATATCACAATCTAAAGAAATTTGTTTGTACAGAACACAACAGAAACAGGTACGGTCACATATCCTAGAATGCTCATGCAACTGTTACATTTCACGGTCTAGAAGCAACACCATGCACTGCTACCAATGAAAACCAGGAAACAGTTTTTACCCATACTTTCCTGTGAAAGAAAAATGCAAGACAGACCTAGATGAAACAAATTAAAGACACTCTTTCCATTGCATGTGCACTTTGTGAACAATTGAATTTTTCAAAAAACACTAAGTCTTTCACGCTTGATTTTCAAGTAGAATACCTCTGCTTCACAGGGCACGAGAAACCATTTTCCAGTGGCAAAGTTTGTCTTCCATGCAAATGGTCACTTGAAAATGGAAAACTGCCACAGTTTGCAACCCTTGAACAAATAAGATGTAATACACCACTACCAGATGTAAGTGCACTTACGGAACTTGAGGAGAGACTTGTGTCTCTGCGAATTGCATTTGCTCAAATCAAACCTTGGGGCTATAAATGACCCCAGATGGGCTTAACAGGAACAATTATTAATGTGCCTGTTCAGATAGATGTTGTGCAAAAACCGTTGTCACAATTCATTAGCAATACAATGACAATTGTTGTGGCTCTGAAAAGATGCTTGCGATACAAAAATGTCTATCAGACAGGCAAAGTGCGTGTGCATGTTGTTATGAAAGCATTAAAGGAATTATGTTCCAGGGCCCTGTACAAAGCACAAGACATTTATATAAATGACAACTGGAACAATGTTCTTACAGAAGAGGATGGCAACTCTGCAGACACTCTCGAAAATCCTAGTGAATTTGATACAAGTGATGAATCGGAGAATGAAACACCTGCTGAGACATTGGTGCATGGATTCACTAATTCACAGTGCATTCGTGACTTGCAAGACAAAATTGTCGAAATTGCACCTGCCGAGGGGCAGCGTCCACTTGGAATATTCAAGGACAAATTCGTTGAGGAAATGAACTTTCCAACACTCTTCTATGGAGATCCACGTGCCACTGATATTACAGAACGATTCAGTTATCATAAAATAGTCTGACAAGAGCTGCTACATTCAAGTGGTTACTTCTCCTATAACATAACAAATTTGTTTTTCAAAACAATGCGCATAATAATAGAGCAAGTTATGTCCTGCATGTGGGTCCGAATAAGAAAAGGCCAGTTATAAGGAAGAAAGTTGTTGGCCAAGGATGTGAAGTACAAAATAAACCTAGAAAAAATTCTGAAATCTAATATTGGATACATAGATTTCAAAAACATTCGCACCTCTCCTAATTATTTGCAAAAAAAAAAATAAAAAAATTGCAATGATCCGATAATTGGGCCCGCCAACATTTTTCATCACATTTACAAGTGCAGAGCATTGTTGGGATCCATTGGTGGCTGTCGTGTCTGACCTGCATAGGAACAGGAAACGTAAAAAAGAAACTGATACACTAGAAAATAATGACATTGACTACCTCAGAAGAAAAGACTCAGTGACATGTACTCACTACTATAGACAAAATAAATGCTTTGAGACAATTGATATGCCATGATGAAACGTTTTTCGGAAAAATATTGGACTACTTTTTTGTGACTGAATTCTAGAATAGGGGAAATGAACATGACCACGCACTGTTGTGGATAGAGGGTGCACCAGTCTATGGAGTTGATAACAATTCAGAGATCGAACAATTTGTGGATAAATACATAACATGCAANTATGTTTATCTTAGACACATATTGGTCTGATCACGATACCATTGGTATTGCACTTGAATTATGAAATATACATCAAGCATATTGCAAACTCATATTTCTATGTTTTAAAGCATATCTGTATAACTTGTTGCAAAAAGAGAAAAAAGAAAAAAACAATTATCCAGCTTCTTAGTTTTCCTTGATTTCTACACATACTGTACTGGTGAGCATACAGTCGGTGTTGTACTTGAATTATAAAATATACATTATGCAACAAAAAAAAAAGGGTACATCCTCCTAAAGATTATTTGTTACTCTATTCATCTTATTCTATTTTTTTTTGTATATGTACATAGTACTTTTCTTTTTCTTTACCTCTGAACTTATGTTCATATCCCTTTTGTTTTGTACTTTTGTTGATAGAAACAAACATGAAATCTAGACGCCACAAAGAACTCCTACCCAGAGATGTAGAGGAATCCATACAAAGGTGCATTTTTTCTGCCTGTGTTCCATACTAAACATTTATTATTATTATTATTATTATTATTTTATTTTGCGCCTAGAGCCCGCCAGCCTGCAGGTCAGCCATCCAACATAAATGCAATGTTGAGCCAACCAGGCCACAAGCCCACTTGTCAATTTCTATATCGCCCAAATATGGGTGCTATTTGCAAGACACAGAACATTAGAGGCCCAATGTACAGCCCGCAAGTCCACGATACAAATAAGTGGCTAAGTATGGAATAAGGGATCTGTGCATATTTGGTATGTATTGCTCATTTCTGGGAGCCCGCCAGCCCTGGAGTTTGTGTGTCAATTTGTATATCACGAAAATCACTAGAAGTAGAATGTTGACCCGGCCAGCCCACAAATCCACTTGTCAATTTGTATATCGCGGAGTTGTGGATGCTACTTGTAAGGCAACGAACAATAGAGGCATGTTTTTTACCCCGCCACCCCGAGAACCTGCGATCCAAAAACTGTACATGCTCTATAAAATCTCAGCCACCCCGCAAGTTCGCTTGTCAATTTGTATATCGCAGAAGTGTGTGTACTATTTGTAGGACACATAACAATAGAGGCCTATTTTTTGAGCCCGCCAGCCCGAGAACCCGCGATCCAAAAAGTGGCCAAGTATGGAATGCGATATCCGTACATGCTCTATAAAATCTCATGTCCATACTTTATAAAGGCACATATTTAGTTTTGCCTGGTTTCTACACATACTGATCTAGTAACCACACAGTTGGTGTTGCACATGAATTATGAAATATGCACTGCGAGTCGGACAGAGCCCTTTGTTTTCCTTAGCCAATTTTATGCCCACAGGTCCCCCGCTTCGCGTTATCAAACTGTTGTTCCCTGTGTTCCGAGAAAGTGTACATACTCTATAAAATCTCAGCCACCCCACAAGTCCGCTTATCAATTTGTATATCGCAGAAGTTTGTGTGCTATTTGTAGGACACAGAACAATGGAGGCCTATTTTTTGATCCCACCAGCTCGAGAACCCGCTATCTAGAAAGTGGCCAAGTATGGAATGCAATATCCTTACATGCTCTACAAAATCTCATGTCCATACTTTATAAAGGTGCATATTTAGTTTTTCCTGGTTTCTACACATACTGATCTGGACACCACACAGTTGGTGTTGCACATGAATTATGAAATATGCACTGTGAGTCGGACCGAGCCCTTTGGTTTCCTTAGCCAATTTTATGCCCACGGGTCCCCCGCTACGCCTTATCAAACTCTTGTTCCCCGTGTTCTGAATGTACATCTTGCATCAAAAACTTGGTAATCCATGTCTGTGCTCGCGGGTTCCTAGACGACAGTGGCAGATTTCATGTCCATCTAATCTTGCACCCAAGACTTTGGTGATCTATAATTAGACCCGGACTGGAAGCTTGCGACTCATTTGCTAATTTTCTTTAATTAAATTGTACAATATCAATATTCATTATTAATAATTTAGTACTTGAAAATAATGATTTTAGATAATGTTAGCTATATAACATATATGTTATATGTTATACATGTAGAAAATCACAATCTTGAACCCGCTAGTCCTAGAGTCCGTCTTTCAACTTGTATATCACGGAACTCCCAGTGCTGCGTGGAGCACACGGGAAAATAGAAGTACAATGTTGATCAAGCCAGCCTGAAGTCCGCCGATACATTTGTATATCATGGAAGTCTGGGTGTTATTTGTAGGACACGGGACAATAGAGGCCCAATTTTCAACCCGCCAGCCCAAGAACCCGCGATCCAAAAAGTGACTAAATATGGAATGAGGGATCCGTACATGCTCTATGAAATCTGATATCCATACTTATAAAAGANTGTTCATATCCCTTTTGTTTTGTACTTTTGTTGATAGAAACAAACATGAAATCTAGACGCCACAAAGAACTCCTACCCAGAGATGTAGAGGAATCCATACAAAGGTGCATTTTTTTTGTCTGTGTTCCATACTAAACATTTATTATTATTATTATTATTATTATTATTATTTTATTTTGTGCCTAGAGCCCGCCAGCATGCAGGTCAGCCATCCAACATAAATGCAATGTTGAGGCAACCAGGCCACAAGCCAACTTGTCAATTTCTATATCGCCCAAATATGGGTGTTATTTGCAAGACACAAAACATTAGAGGCCCAATGTACAACCCGCAAGTCCGCGATACAAATAAGTGGCTAAGTATGGAATAAGGGATCTGTGCATATTTGGTATGTATTGCTCATTTCTGGGAGCCCGCCAGCCTTGGAGTTTGTGTGTCAATTTGTATATCACGAAAATCACTAGAAGTAGAATGTTGACCCGGCTAGCCCACAAATCCACTTGTCAATTTGTATATCACGGAGTTGTGGATGCTACTTGTAAGGCAATGAACAATAGAGGCCTGTTTTTTACCCCGCCACCCCGAGAACCTGCGATCCAAAAACTGTACATGCTCTATAAAATCTCAGCCACCCCGCAATTTCGCTTGTCAATTTGTATATCGCAAAAGTGTGTGTACTATTTGTAGGACACATAACAATAGAGGCCTATTTTTTGAGCCCGCCAGCCCGAGAACCCGCGATCCAAAAAGTGGCCAAGTATGGAATGCGATATCCGTACATGCTCTATAAAATCTCATGTCCATACTTTATAAAGGCACATATTTAGTTTTGCCTGGTTTCTACACATACTGATCTAGTAACCACACAGTTGGTGTTGCACATGAATTATGAAATATGCACTGCGAGTCGGACAGAGCCCTTTGTTTTCCTTAGCCAATTTTATGCCCACAGGTCCCCCGCTTCGCGTTATCAAACTGTTGTTCCCTGTGTTCCGAGAAAGTGTACATACTCTATAAAATCTCAGCCACCCCACAAGTCCGCTTATCAATTTGTATATCGCAGAAGTTTGTGTGCTATTTGTAGGACACAGAACAATGGAGGCCTATTTTTTGATCCCACCAGCTCGAGAACCCGCTATCTAGAAAGTGGCCAAGTATGGAATGCAATATCCTTACATGCTCTACAAAATCTCATGTCCATACTTTATAAAGGTGCATATTTAGTTTTTCCTGGTTTCTACACATACTGATCTGGACACCACACAGTTGGTGTTGCACATGAATTATGAAATATGCACTGTGAGTCGGACCGAGCCCTTTGGTTTCCTTAGCCAATTTTATGCCCACGGGTCCCCCGCTACGCCTTATCAAACTCTTGTTCCCCGTGTTCTGAATGTACATCTTGCATCAAAAACTTGGTAATCCATGTCTGTGCTCGCGGGTTCCTAGACGACAGTGGCAGATTTCATGTCCATCTAATCTTGCACCCAAGACTTTGGTGATCTATAATTAGACCCGGACTGGAAGCTTGCGACTCATTTGCTAATTTTCTTTAATTAAATTGTACAATATCAATATTCATTATTAATAATTTAGTACTTGAAAATAATGATTTTAGATAATGTTAGCTATATAACATATATGTTATATGTTATACATGTAGAAAATCACAATCTTGAACCCGCTAGTCCTAGAGTCCGTCTTTCAACTTGTATATCACGGAACTCCCAGTGCTGCGTGGAGCACACGGGAAAATAGAAGTACAATGTTGATCAAGCCAGCCTGAAGTCCGCCGATACATTTGTATATCATGGAAGTCTGGGTGTTATTTGTAGGACACGGGACAATAGAGGCCCAATTTTCAACCCGCCAGCCCAAGAACCCGCGATCCAAAAAGTGACTAAATATGGAATGAGGGATCCGTACATGCTCTATGAAATCTGATATCCATACTTATAAAAGACATAAAGGTACTTTATAAATCTGATATCCTATGCCCAAAACTTCGGTGGTCCGCATTGATAATTTTGTTTAATTAAATTGTACAATATCAATATTTAATATTGATATTTTAGTACTTGAAAATAATGTTTTTAGATAATGTTAGACATATAACATATATGTTATATGTTATACATCTCGCCAGTCCTGCAGTCCGTTTGTTTTTTAGCACGCCTGTCCGAGAACCTGCGATCCAAAAAGTGCCTTAAGTATGTAAGTTTGCATGTCAATTTGTATATCGCGAAACTCCAAGTGTTGTTTGCAGGACACACACTGATACAAGTGCAATGTCCAACCAGCCAATCAAATTGTGAAATATCAAAATTTGTATATCGCAGAACTCCGATCTGTAAACAATTTCCATCCTGGGCCCACCGGCCCTACAGTTCGTGTGTTAGTTTATATATCGCGGAACTCCGAGTACTGTTTGGAGGACACAGAACAATAGAATTTCAATGTTCAACCCACAAATCCTCTTCTCAATTTCTATATCGCGCAAGTCTGGGTACTATTTGTAAGACACAGAGCAATAGAGACCCACTTTTGAGCCCGTCGGCCCGAGAACCAGCGATCCACAGACTGTACATGCTTCCCTTCGCTATGCTCCCCAAAAGCCTACACAAAGTCACACTTTCCATACTTAGACACTTTCCCGCAATTTCGCAAATATACAAACCCTCCACTGAACTACACCATCATGCCCTCTTACGTTTTACGCGTTTTGCAGTCAACAATTCTTACTCATGCAGTTTCACCATTGGACACTCACCAGTTTCACCATGCAGTTTCAGACTTGGTCATTCCTTCCTTGCTTTCTCTTCCCCATCCCCCTCACCTTCACACGTGTCCATAATAAAAAAATAATGTTTATATATGTGTGTGTGTGTGTGTGTGTGTGTGTGTGTGTGTGTGTGT
>JZKD02S1080000.1:203779-226731 GCA_000966675.3 Picea glauca | reverse complement strand
CTAGATTATTTAATTTACTTCATATTATTTTTAACACTTTATATTATATCTATATAAAATAATTGAACGTATACCCAAGGGTTCGGGCACGCATGGTTTCCACGTGCTCGTCTGGATTTCTCAAGCTCCCTCGTATCTATTCCCAAATTCTACACCTGTCAGCCTTTCCACTCTACGCGTCCTACCTCTGTCCCACTTTCTCATCCATTGGGACTTTCCTCGCATCAGTCTTTGTCCACCATAGATCTGCCTCTGCTCTGCTCAGAGGTTTTCAGAATCTTCTTTGCCATGGCTCACCTCCACACCGCTGTTCTGAGCATTTTACCAGTTCGTTTTGCAGAAACAAAGTATATTGATATGGCCCCTGATAAGATCCAGGACCTGGAGTCCAGTCTCCTTGAATTGTTGGGAACCACTCCCTTGTCTGTACATTTTGTGGAGCTCGCTCTCAGCTATAGTAAGAGGTACGATTTAGTCCACATGTGGTGCACAGTTTCCGTACCTTCATGAAGAACGCGGGGTTATTCGTATCAGAAATTGTATAAACCTTGCTTACACGGTGGTAATGAATGGTGATTTCTTCTTTTGAAACAAAATGTTTTTCTTGTAATTCTAGCCCTGTACGGATTTTGGGTATTTTGCTTTCAATTTATTTCATTTATTTTTATAAATTTATTCGCCTGTACATATCAATGTAGTTAGCTGCATATATATTGCCTTCTGTATTGTTCATGCCCCCTTTTCTCCTAACTGTGAAATTCTCCACTTGAATTTTGGGTTTCGGGGTTTCCTTATGCCTGATACCAAGAGCTTCCTGTCCTCACGGAATCCCAATCTTCGATATGGAGATGCGCCCCCTTCTAGCTTTAGCCCCCCCCTAGGCTATGCTTTGGTCCATGTGACCCTGTCCTATGTGACTGTAGTCCTATTCCTTGTCGGGATTCGGGGTTTCGTGAATTTCGCTGTCACGAACCTCTGTCCTCACAGACTCCCGATTACCGATTCTCTGAGATGGTACTTTATGTGCTAGCCCTCAAGGCTAGACATCCCCCTCATATGACTGTCGTTCCATGTGGCCCTGGCCCTATCCTTCGTTAGAGTTTCGGGGTTCCAAATATCGAACCTCACAGGTCCTTAGGACTCGCGATTTTTCGATCCCCGATATGCTCCTAGCGCCTTAGCCCTTAAGCTATGCTCGTGATCCACATGACTTTGCCTTATGACCATAGCCTTATGGCTTCCCATCGGGTTTCGGTCCTTCTCGAGCAAGAATTTTCCTTACTTCAAATTTCGCGATGCCTTAGCGTTTACTTTTGGTCAACGAAGGTTTAAAAGTGGGTTAAAACTTTAAATATTGTGAGTGAATTATTAATGAAATCGGGATTCGGGGCTTCCCGTAACAAGAATCACAAAACCCCGATCTTCGATTTCGCGACGTAATTAAGGCCTAATTAAAACATTGATTGATTACTCCTTTTTAACAAAGGTTTAAGTGTTAAGTTACTTACGTCGTGTAATCTACTACGTGTCCAATGCTGACCCTTCTGTGGGCCCCGCTATCCCTTGACCCATTGGGAAATCGCGTTTCGCGATTTCATAATGCATGGATACTTGGTTCACGGGATCCTCGATTTCCCGATGACTCAAACCCCGATGGATGATTCCTTATCGGGACTTCTCCGATAACGTCGGTCTCGTCCACGCGTCCCCTAAATGAACGGTCCCAATTCCTCCGAGGTTTCGAAACTTGCGATGCCACGGTTTCCTTGTTCTCAGGAACTCCGATTTCCCGATCTGCGACCTTCGCCCGATTCCTGACACCTGTCCTATGTAAACGAATAGATCTGATCTTCCTGACGTTTCGAGACTTATGGTGTCTCGATTCCCTTTCCCTCAAGAATTCTGATTCTCCGATGGCCAATATCCCGACTCCCGTGCGATCTCTGCCACATGTCCTCTAAAATGAACAGTTCAGATCTTGTCGAGAATTCGCGGATCGCGATTCCATGTGACATGATTTTTGTGTGCTCAAAAAATCCGATTCCCAGATTCCCAACTCTCTCCAGGGTTCTAAAACGCATCCTAAATGATGGACGGTTCAGATCAACTCTCGAGGTTCGCTACTTTACAAGGCTAGGAACCTTTACTTACTCTGCGACCACATTCTCTTTTCCCTTGATATAAGAAATACCAAAATCATACTCGCTCATGAGCTCACTCCATCACCTTTTCTTGGCATTCAGATCCCTTTGAGTGAAGAGATGTTTTAAACTTTGATGGTTCATTTTGAGCTCAAATTTTCACCCTACTCGATAGTGCCTCCAAAGTTTTAGAGCTAGCATTATAGCTGCCAACTCTAAATCAGGAGTAGCGTAAAGTTCCTCATGTTTCTTCAACTTCCTTGACGCATAAGCTATCACTCCTCCATCTTGCATTGGCATGGCCCCCAACCCTTTCTTCAAGGAATCCGTGCAGACTGTGAATTCCTTTTCCATATCCGAAACTCATAGAATTGATGCACTAGTTAGTAACCTTTTAAGCTCGATGAATGCATTATCACATTCTTCTGTCCATTCACACCTAACCCCCTTGTGCTGCAAAGTGGTGATGGGTTTCGATATTTTAGAGAACCCTTCCACAAACCTTCGATAATAACCTGCTAGCCCCATAAAGCTTCTTACCTCATGAGCATTTTTCGACATTGACCACTCCATAATGGCCCTCACCTTTTCTGGGTCCACAGAGATTCCTTCGCCGGAAATGATATGACCTAAATAGTAAATTTATTTCTGGAAGAAGGAGCACTTTGAAAACTTCTCAAACAATTTGTTTTCTCTAAGGCAGGACAATACCACCCGCAAGTGTTCCTCATGCTCTCTCTCGTTCTTGGAATAGATGAGGATGTCATCTAGAAAGACTTGTACAAAATGGTCTAAGTACTTTCGGAATACACCGTTCATGAGGCTCATGAACTGGCGCATTGGTTAATCCAAAAGGTACTAAAACAAACTTGTAATGCCCAAACCTAGTTCGAAAGGTAGTTTTAGGAATATCGACTTCCTTAATCCTTAACTGGTGATACCCTGATCACAAATCAATCTTTGAGAATACCGCTGCCCCTTTCATCTGATCAAAGAGATCATCTATCCATGGCATTGGGTACCTATTTTTCACTATAGAAATATTCAAGTCCTTTTAATCTATGCACAGTCGTAAGAAACCATCCTTCTTCTTCAAAAAAATTATTGGTGCACCCCAAGGTGAGACACTAGGCCTTATTATCCCTAAGTCGAGTAGCTCTTTCAACTGCATCTGCAACTCACAAAGTTCTAGCGCTGTCATCTGATATGAACTCTTGGAAATTGGTTCTGCACCAGGTTTTAGCTCAATAGTAAAATCAAGCTCCCTCTTAGGAGGTAACCCCAACAACTCATTCAGAAAAACATCCTTAAACTCTTACAACACTGGGTACTAATCCAAGGAGGGTCCCTTCCTTTCATTCACTGCTTCCACTACATACATTCGACACCCTTTCCTCATGCACCGCTTAACCTTCATAGTTGAGATAAAGCGTAGAGAAACCTGTCTCCATACACCGTGGATCTCTAATGGCCTTCCTTCATTGTCAACACAAAGCGCCCTTTTTGTGAAACAATCTACCATAGCTTGATGTGCTTCTAACAAATCCATTCCAATTATTAGGAAATACATCCCAAGAGTAGTGACGTATACCTTCAACCTGGTAGTACACACTCCCAGGTCTACTAGAAAATTATTAACGCTAGGTCCTACCGCTTGTTTTTCCCCCGAAGCCATCTCGACTTGTTTAAATTCATCATGCTCGTAGGCTGCCTGCCCACTCTTTTCTAATGCAGATGGTGAAATGAAACTATCTATAGAACCATAATCAATTAAAATTTTAACATTGACATGATTTAGCGTACCTGATGATTCCACCACCGTGGATTATGTTCTTCTTGGCGATTATTAACGACTGCATAAATCTGGTGGCTGCCACTTGCTCTTCCCATTGGGGCCTTTCCTTATCTATGCACAAATTATTATTGTAACTCTGGGCAGTCATGATGGTAATGGGGTCCTCCACACCCCCAACACATAACACGAGATGGAACCTACGCACTGCTCTATGATGGTCTCTGAAATGACCTCCTTCGCCTGGAACCCCTGCCCCTACTAGCTTCTCCCTGAGATGGTCGTGGACCTGCCTGCATTGTTGGTGATGAATGGAATGCTGCACTCGCTGCCATTGAAATACCTGTGGCAAATGTCCTTGGTGTGACTCTATTACCATATGGAGGTTGCCTTGAGTTCCCTCCCCTGGAGAATTTCCTTGGGGCCTTCCCCACGAATCCAGGATGATGTGGAAAGGTCGGCCTCATACCCCCATATAAGTTCATGTGTTCCTCAGTATAACGTGTATTTTCAACTGCTTCCGCTACTGAAGACGGTTTCCACATCCATACCATGGCCCTTATCTTAGGGTTTAAACCATAGACAAAGCATTCTGCCTATTGTTGATCATTATCCATGTATGAAACATATTTGACCAATTCCATAAACCTGATCTTGTATTTTTCTATGGTCCAATTTCCATGTACTAGATCATGAAATCCTCCCACCTGCTGTTCTTGATAGTAAGCTGGTAGATATTTCCTTCGGAACCTCTTCTCAAAAAGTTCCCAAGAGACGATGTCTGGGGTAAGGTGCAATTGCCTCTCCAGGTTGCCCCACCAGTTCAGGGCACTGTCCCTCAACTGAAAAATTGTTATCTTCGCCTTTGATGTGGATGCATAGTCTCTTAAGGCGAAACACCTTGTCATGTCTTCTAACCATGCCTCTGCAGATTCACTGGCACGACTCCCGACAAACTCTGGAAGTTTGATATTCTATAGTTCTCTAGTGATGTCTTTGAGTGGAGGCTCTCCCCCTAAATCCCTTGATGCTTTAGTATTACCCATTCCAGATGGTGGGGGCTCCACATCGATCCCTACTGGTTGGTGCCCCTTTAAAGTCTCATTTATGGCCTCCAAAGAGCACATAATGAGAGCTAGTTCAGAAGATGGTGGTGGCGGCATTGGCGATCCCTGCGATGATGCCCCTCTGCCTTGGTTTCCTCGAGTCCTAACCATCCTGTATAATTGAATCTGCATCAACCAAAAGTTTGTCAGGGAGAGTTTAGGGCAATCCACATTTGTGCAACTTAAACTTGAAAATAGGGTTAGGCATAAGTTTGTTTTTACTTGTCTGTAAACAGACGTTACTCTCTCTAGGGGAAGTGTCTACGAGTCAGGATTAAAGCATCTAAGCTTGGTAACTTCATCCAGGTAAGCTACTATCTTCTCTCCTTGCTAACTACGCTAACGCCATAATGTACTAGCCAATTACTCTAACTTAACTATTTAGTCAAACATTTAACCCTTCCCTATATCAATATACAACATTCATATTAACCACCCTTATAATATGAAGAAAAGGCTCGGCGCTTGCGCTGGGCTTGTGTTGGTTAATGTGTGAACTCAAAGTTTGGCTTTGGTTTAGTAGGTGCTTTGGCTTAAGTGGTAAGTAGGTTACTTGTGCGCACACACCACACTTATAATATTATTATTATATATATGATTTTTTTTTTGAATTAAATATAATTTAATTTAGTTAATTTAAATTTTAATTTATAAAAACATTCACCCATAAATTAAATTAAAATCCAATTTATTTTGTCCATTTAAACTTAATTTATAGCTTATTTTCTTTTTATTATTTATTTATTATATTTTTTTTTGAATAAAAGAAATTTAAATTTTTAAGAAATTGTTGTAATAAAGAAAAGAAAAAAAGAAAAAAATAATTAATAATTAAATAATAAAAAAATTTCCTCGCAGGTAATAACGTGGACCTTGCATGCGATCCACGTGTTACTCCCTCTTATTTCCGGAATTAAAAAAAATATCATTTAAACCCTAAACACCACCATTCCTTTCTCATTTGTTGGGTCGTCTGGTGCATTTGCATGCAGAGGGTGAAGGAGGGAGTTTAGGTGTGACCAAGGGTTTGGTTCCTCCCTCGGTCTTGGTTGCTGAGATATGGTTCTCTTTGTCGGTTATTGATGCCCGAGGGGTATGAAGCCATGGGCTCTCCTTGGCGTGGCTCTTCCGCAAGACTCGAAACTACGCAAAGCCTTCTCCTTTGGCCGTGGCTTGGGGGCTGGCACTTACCTTCTCGTGGCTGCAGACCTGTCATGGATGACTTAGAAGAGGGTTCGATGGTCAAGCCTATTTTTTTTTTTAAATTGTGTTCAATGTTGGCGTTGGGTGTTGCCTTGTATTTTGGTTTAAAGGATTCACCCATGGGCGCTGGGTTATTTATTTTAGATATTGAAGCCTGCACACATGCAAACCCATCTTCCCTGGGTTACCTAAAATAATGTAGAACCAAATCAAATTTCCTCATTTTCCTCATTTTCGTTGTTGTAATGATTTGGCAGGTGTTTTAAGGTTTATTTCCTATAATATTTTAGCATGGATCATCAGAAACGACGGGCAATCAGAAGATCAATCTTTTCCTTTCCATTTTCGTTTGCTTTGTCTGAAGCTCTTTCGGAACCTGGGATAGTTTTAGAAGTTGGATTCAAAATGAAAAAGAACGCCTTTTACTGCGTGTTCCTTAGTGAGACAGACCTCTTTTTCCTCTGTAGCTAATTTTTATAACTTGTTTATGGTTTTGGCCCATCTTGCAATCGCAGTAGAGGTTGCATTTGGCTTGTTGTAATCAATTTATTGCTTCCAGTATTACTTTTTATTTTTATTTTTTGATAACTATTCAATGTTAGATGTATACTGTGGTAGTAGGGTCTCACACGTTACATCATATTGAGTGGCACAAGATACTTTAGGTCAAGTCCACCTTTCAGGGACACTTGAAGAACCTTCTTTATTCTCAAAGAGCATAGTTTTATTAGCATAGCCACTGCTGGATATTTTAGCCATTGCTATGCGCATTTATTTTGGATATATATATGTTTCTTCACAAAAGTGTTAAAACTCGTGGCTCACATATGTATAGAAGCAAAATATTCCCTTGATTATGCATCTATCTTTAAGGAATTAATAAGATCTACTCCCTTACCTATGAGCCCCCTAGAGAGTCTTGCATCTTCTGTTGTTCGAACTGCAAACAAAGAAAAGGAAACACTCATTGTAGTTCTTCAGAGCTACTCAGTAGGACACATAGTGAAACACCCTTGTGGGCTCCTCTCTTGTGACTTGGCCTTAATCTTGGTGTTGGGAGCATGTGCTTTGCCTTGGTGCTCAGTTGTTGGTGTGTTGATTCGATATATATATATTATTCAATGAAACAAGATATAAACCAAACACATTTTGTTTCTTTGTTTTCATATTTAGAAAATTTGACCCATCTAATGCTTCTTTTATGATGTCTTTCTTTGTCCTTTGCAGGTGAAAGTTGTTACAAGTAAACAGGTGGTTTGGTGGCTGAAACCAGAGATGGGAGGATGAAACATCTCCTAGACTCCTCACTGCTACATCTTAAGCTATTTCATAATTCTTATTAGTGTTTTCAGGGTTTTTCAAGCGTTTATTAGTGGAAATTTCATGGTTTTCTAGGTTGTTTCAAGTTTATTTCTAGGGTTTCTCAAGGTTATTTTCATTCATTTTTTTTGAGCCATTTCTATTTCTAGGGTGGTTTCATTTTTAGATTGTTTTCAATTTAGATGACATGAAAACTGCATAATATTTTTCTATGTAGTAGGGAACTTTGTTTCAATTCAGGAAATAAATTTATGGGGTTTTCTCCAGTTTAAGAAACTCCCTATTTTCTTCTTAGTTAAACAGTGGTAGGTAGGCCCTTAAGTCTCCAGTGTTTCAAACTGAAGCTCTGATACCATGTGTAAGGTCTCTTCCAACAGAGCCTTATAAAACATAAATAAATTTAATAAGAGAAGTGCTGCCCTAACATATTTACAATTCCTTATTCAGCATATAACAATTCATAACCAACATATAACCATTCAACATAATTAAAAATATATGGGAAAATCATAACAAATTTCATAACACAACAAAATCACGAAAATACATACCTCTAACTAATGCTACTGCTGTCCCCAAATCTGCTTGATGTACTGCCCAAAACCATCTAACCACCCAGCCAGCTAGGAACAGAGACTCTCTGGCTCCCTAGCTCCAGGATTTCGTAAGGATTCCTGGCCCCCGATCCCAAAACTCCCAGCAATAGGTGCCCCCTTGTAACAGTCCTACAACAAGCTTCTCCAGCCAAAAACCAGTAATACAGTCTTTCAATCTCCCCCCCAAAATAAAATAAAAATGCTCCAATACAGTCTCCCAATATGAAAATAATGCTCCCTCCCCCAAAACTCCAAAAGTCCCCTTCTCCCGAGTGTTTTTCCCCCTCATATCCTCCTTTTCCATTCACCACCTCTTCCTTTCATTAAGACTCACCCACCTTATCTCTCCATTCAATGCCAACCACCTTATCCCTCCATTCAATGCCAACCACCTTATCCCCTTCTCCTTAATGGTTCCGTCCTTCGATATGTCAAGTTTTATTTTAATAAATTAAAATTTATTAAACTTAAATTCATTACCCAAATATTTAATGAGTTAATTAATTAATTAATCAATTAATTAATATACATTAAACAATTAATAATTGAGGACAATTAATTAATTAAACGTAATATACTTTAAACAATTATTTAACTATGACAATTAATTATTTAACTAGGGTTGTTACATTCCACATGTTTTCATCTTGCACACTATACAACATGCATATTCGTAGGCTGCTCCACTACAACCCGTGTACATCAAGATTTATGCCAGAAAATGAAAATTAATGTCAGGTTTCCATGTCACGATGAGAGATCTATGATCCTTGGCCATCCATATACTGGAAACGTTCCAACTCGGCCCTTCAGTTCCATTTTGAGGGCTATAAATGGGCCAATTCCGAGCTATGGAAAGATGAGAAAGAATTCAACTTTGAGAGCAAAGTTACTTTGGAGAAATTATTTAGTTCATATTGAGTCTGCATCCCTTTTTCCTTTAAGTTTGAACACAGTGTTCAACCCCTAAGATCTTCCCTTATTGATTGAGAATCTCATTGTTTCTCTCTTATGAGCTTGCCTTTGGTGGAGGATTGAAGTGGTGGAGGCCCAGCTGGAAGGAACTTAGTTTCTTGGTTCCGAATCGTGCCGACACGGAAGTCTGTAATATTTTCACTTTTGCTGATCATTTATTAATATACATACTCATTTCCCATCCAATTGATATCTTGAAAATATATGAGTTACTATCCATAGGTGTATTTGTTATGTATATTAATGGATTATGATATCTAATGTGCTAACCTTTTTATATTATCACCATATGCTTGCTTTGTTTGTTTGTTGAGAACTAGTTGCAGGTATGTAGCTTTGGGTCCAAGTGCTCAACGGTGGACTTCATCGAACATATGGATGAGGTAGGCCTCTTTCTTATCTCACTTGTATATTTGTTTATATGGCATGATTTTGGAATAGAGTTGATTTCTGTAGTTGTTTTCGTCTATTGTGTTTTACCCTAGCCATAGAGAGTTTTTCCTTGTAACAGAATTGGCGACCATACTAGGGATTGAATCTTCTTTCTTAGGGTTTGGAGTACTTTTCTCCTTAGATTTCTCTCGCTCTTATGGTGTTTCTTGTCGTATCATTGCTTGACAACCTCTATTCACTCTGGGTCTGAGTGTTCAACTTTTCTCCCTTTCCTGGCCTTGTTTTGAAACATATACGCTCTTTTTCCCCTGACAGTAGCGTATATACGCAAGTTGTCCCTCTGCAAGCTGTGTACATACACTCTGCTTGCCTAAACAGTCTCGTACATCAGCTTTCCTTGCCTTTTTTACTTGGTTTGGTAGTTTCTGGGTGGGATTTGATGTTTGCTGAGCCTTCTTGGGTCTCTGTAGTGCATGTTAAGTTCTTGTGGGATGACAGGAAACCTATCTTTGGTTGAATTTCTGGGCGGAGTATTTCTCATCATCTTTTCCTTTTGATTGTTCTTTTACTTTGGGCTGGGTGTTTTTCTTCTTGGTATCCTGCTTGAGTTATCTTTTTCTATACACAATAGGGCTATATATCAAGTTACTTTCCAGTCCATGCATTTTCATTTTTATTATATTGAAAATACAAAAAAATAGGCATTTTGCATTGCTTGGCATTTTTTTTTTCTTTTGAGTCCTTTTCGTTAGCTTAGTACATATAATGAAAGATTGCATTTTTACTTCAAAATTGCAGAGTTGAAATTGAAAATTGCATTTTTTATTAGAAGCATATCATTCATTGAAAGTTAAAGTTAGGACTTTGCATTATTTCCATATTTACTTTTCTTGGAAAGTCATAACACCATGAGTTTCACTACCATAAATTTTTGAGTAATCACAACCACTAAAATTAACGCTATAATTTAAAATTGATTAGTCATGATTTTATTTTCTAGGGTGCACAAACTAGCTTAGGATTTAGTTCCTTGGAATAGGATTTTGTGAGTAAACTTCTCCAAGGCAATTAAATCAACATATGTGTCTGAGAAAGTGAGTGGAGAAATCCATTGTATAATTGGTAAGATCAGGAGGCTCCTCTCAAACCAGAGTTAATCACAAGGTCACATGAATTTGGTTGAAGGGATATCCCCCTGATACCTTCCTAGCGTCAGAGATATTTCTAGGGATATTGCTAATGCCTTTACCTATGTGAGAGGCGATTCTTTCAAGGTTTCGGGCTTTGCTACCTTGCCCATACGGTGGACTTGACTTACGACTTCTCTCCTGTGCATCAGTTATATAGTGGTTTATTAGTTGCTTGACTTAGGTGTCTCATAGGTTACTTGCAGGGGTTATTCTGCAGGTACCCTGGGTTAGATAAGGGTTGGACAACATACAACCTTTATGGAGGATTACCTCTCCAGGAGGATATGACTGAATGGTTTTTAAGCCCACGAGGGGCCTTATAAATGATTCTATTACCTCCGATATTTAGTAGGGAGTCTCAGGCCCCTCTTGGGTGAGACATACCTTCTTTAGGGAGGGAGGATACTTAGCCACTTTACCCCGTTTGTATGCATATTGGCCATTTGAATTTTGGTTTTCTCTTTGATTACTAGCTGGCCTTAGGATATATTTTTTATCTTTAGAGTCTTAAGTCATCGTGGAGTCGGACCAGCCTCCCTGTTGGTCCTGTAGATTCTTACAGTTACCACCGGATTTCAAGTATTTTCCTTTTAAAAGCTGTAGAGTTATTAGACGTGGTACACACACATCCACTGTTCAGACTTGTGATTCTACAAGGATGAGTACTGAACCTAGTATTTAAAATACTGGGAGCCCTTTGACTCCCACACCCATTATAGTTAATGGAACCCCTTTGACTCCTGCAACCTCAATGGTCACTAATTATGTTATGAGGAAAATCTTTCTGTGGCTAGGGTAAACCACAATAGATGGAAACGACTTCATAAATCAACTCTATCCCCAAAACATGTTATATAAATCAATATGCAAGTGAGATAATAAAGAGGCCTACCTCATCTAGATGTTCGATGAAGTCCATCGTTGAGCACTTGGACCCAAAGATATATACCTGCAACTAGTTCTCAAAAAACAGTCAAAGCAAGCATATGGTGATAATATAAAAAGGTTATCACATTAGATAGAACAATCCATTAATATACATAACAAATACGCCCATGGATAATAACTCATATATTTGCAAGATATAAATTGCATCGGAAAGGATTATTTCTATTAATAAATGATTAGCAGAAGTGAAAATATTACAGACTTCCATGTCAGCATGGTTTGAAACAAAGAAACTAAGTTCCTTTCGACTGGGCCTCCACCACTTCAATCCTCCACCAAAGGCAAGCTCATAAGAGAGAAAAAATGAGGTTCTTTTGACGGGCGAAATTGACCACTCGTCAACTGGAGGAGTGAATCCGATCCGGGGTTGTCTAATTAACCCAAGCCATTTGGATTAATCCACTCCGGCGGGTTTAGCGGCTCCGTTGGCCGATCTAAGTCCTAAAGAAAGTGAAAAAACAAAACTAAAGGAAATGTAATAACTTGGTGAATAACAATCGCTGAAAACTATATATAGATCTAATATATATTTACAGTTTAACCAACTAATATTTATAAAATAACTCTACTTATTATATGTACAATATATACAAATGATTGTATTTCTAATATATATATAATATGTACACAATACGAATTTTAATCTAAATCCGCGAAAATCGAATATAAATTGATTTTTTAAACAACAATAAAACTATTATTTAATCTATTTATATTCTAGAAATGGAATATCAAACTGTCTAATAGAAAACAAAAATAATAGATAGTAGAAGATGTTTTAACTGCAGGAAATTTCTGTATTCATTAAACTAATGAAATCAAACTAACAAACTGACCTGTTATTGCATCCAATATTTGTTTAGTGTGTAGCATCCAATCTCCCTGTCTGATGAGGTAAACCCGCAACAGATCCTACAATTGCTTTTCATAAATGTGAAACAGTAATGATATAATTCAAATGATAGAACATATAAGAGATATGATCACAACAATCTCATAATTTCACAAGAAACCACATTAAGATAAATCCTGCTATGAGAACTTGTGTATAAACGTTCAATAAAAGATAAAGATAAATCTCTTAATTCAAGTTTGAACAAAATGATTGCTGTGTGTTAAATTTGGAACATAAAACATGGATAATATATAAATTTTTATCATACCAAATTGTAGTAAACCACGAGAGAGAAAGAAATCATAATCTAATTACAAATTGAAATAATCATGACTTGAATAAAACCACAATACGGAAAAGCTAAAGCTGTGACGAGTATTATATTTCATTCAAGTCTGTAAAGTAAAAATCCATAGTCTTTCCCCAGGCAAATATGGTCTCATGTTTACAAAATAACATGCTTATATAGGTTCCAGGAACAAAATGTTTCCTGTTGATAATATCAAATCTGTTCAAAAAATATGGGGGATGCAACCTCCCTGATTTTACTTGATATCAAAATATCAATAGCCTAATCTATTTACTAAAAACATAAAGATGGTATGGCTGGGAGATTCCAACAATGCCTCAAATCTCCTTAGAAATCATGGGTTTCTGAAAACAAATGAAAATGGGAATATTTTAGATGTGTTTTCAATTGTCAAAACAAGCAATTCGATTTTTTCTAACTGGCTATAGAATCTTACGATTCTGTAGCTAGTTATAATTACAACTACAATCATATTTTATTCAACAAACAAAACAAACCGATCTTTATAAGAAAGGTAATCTATTCAATAAAATCATATATCCTAAATTGAGAGTGACAAAATCATACTAAAATCCAAAAAGATCATACCTGAAATCATGGGATTAAAACATATCAAGCAATCTTGGAGTTTACGATTGCTGTTGCTGCCTCTACATTCTTAAAAATGACAGATCCTGTAGTTTTTAGGCATTTTTCCTTTGCTTGAGTTATGGATTGGAGTCTACTGTTCTCGTTTGTCAACGAATCCACTTGGTATTTCAAATATTTAAGCCAGGACTGTAGTAAAGGTACATCCGTATAATACCTGTCGATCCAGGATCGACATTCATTACACTGTGGCTGTAGGGATTGTGCATTGGAACTGATAGCATTAACGGTTGGAGAATCGTCCATGCGAAAGGTAGGTTTATCACAGAGTCGAATGCTGCGAAATTTAGGATTATCCTTTAGACATGGAGGCAGGTTGCTAACATACTCGTAGGGACTGTCAGGGCAAAGTCCATATGACATTGGATCCTCTTCGGCCAAGAACCTTTCAATTTCTGAATCTGAGTCTTCACTTACCTCAATTGTGTTTTTTGTGTTTGCACAAGGTTTGGATTTGTTTCGAGCACATCGTGAAATCAAAAGACCAACCCTTTTATTCTTATAATTAACATCGACGTTTCCCTTTAGCTTCTTCCCTGTGGGTTTTTTAACAGTCTTAGTGCAACTCTTTGGGTGCGAATCCGGTTGAGTAGCATCAGGGTAGGTCAAGGGTTCAATATTAGGGGCAGGATCATAGGGCAGGAGCGGTGGTGGAGAGGTGGTAGGATTCACAAGGGTTTTTGTGATAACAAGCTTATCAACCTATCCCAACTCACTATTGCCAAAGCCATTTCGTAAAACAAAAGCATCCCAACAATCGTTGTGTAATTGCAACTGATGCACAAGGATAATTTTAATTAAACCATGATGGAATAAACTAGAATCAAACTTCTCCCTCGTAAACCACTTTCCCATCTTGTACAGACTTCTAAGAAGGAAGTAGGGCATGTTCAACGGAAAGTCAATGAAACTCATAAGCAATCGCAGGTGATACAGAAAAACTAACCCAAATATTCCTTTGCACATAATGAACTATTTCACAATAGCAAGAAGATCATGCCAACTAGGTCTTAAAGGTGAGACAGGCATACATCGGTCGCAACTAGTAATTTTTCGTGAGGTGAACATCAAAGTCCAGGGGACCTCTTCAACTTTTGCGTTCTTGAACCATTTTTGCCTGACAGCTGGTAAACCTGTAGCTTGGCTTAAAAATTCTTCAGTTACCTCTAGCTACACTTCACCTATCTTTGCTCTACAACCATCAAAGGTCAATGCGAACTCTTGGGAAACTCTCAGATTGAAACCCTTAAACTTTTCAATGAACAAGCACCAACCATTCCTTTCTAAATCGTCCCTGGCATTATCATATGATAACAAGGTTTGGATGACATTGGGCTCGATCCTTACCACTGGAGCCATGGCAAATAGAAGGGAATCAACACAGAACTCAGAGGTAGGGTTTGATAAAAAAAACACAGAGCCATAGCCCCGAGTTTCCATAAAACAATACTATGATAGTTCAAACTGTAGGCAGAGGCGTTAATCACCATGCGTGGGAACGAAATCGTGAAGCCCGAGATCATATAGAGCAATAATAGCATGCTGTACTTCATATGAAACCTTGGCATATGGGTACGTATAAGGATCAAAACACTTGAAAACCATAGTACGCACATTCATAGCTTGATTACAAAGGTAAGTGTATCAAATAAAGGTTGAATAATTAAAAGTTTTATGAATCAAAACTCCATTAATATCAATCAAAAATTAATGCATAGAGGTCTTTCACTTATGAAACCAAGGCACGTTTAGAACCAAGGAGTTATAAACAAGGAGAATAATCATGTTCATAGCAAAAATATGACAATTTAGTAATGGACCATATGAACAGTTTTCCTTTAATCAAAAATTGAAACAAAGTGTCAATTCTAGCTATGAGTTTTCATGCTTACAGTCATGAAAACAAAAATCGAAAGGAAGATATGTAAAAAGCGACAAGTGACAAGTGTCATTTAGTGAGAATGCTCATGACGAGTAATGAAAATTTAGAGACCCTGTGTAGGCAGCTTATAAAAAATAGAAATTATATCATTGCTTCCAACAATGGAGACACGCTGGGAGAAGCAATTATTTTTTCCAAATGAACGAGTTCAGATTAGGATAATCAGAAAAAAATTCGAATCGAAAACAACCAAAAAGCTGTCTGAACATCGTAAACAATTATAATGCATTCCAGTTTCAGATTACTATTATTTAAAAAAGACAAAAAATGATGATAATCTTAACAAAAGAGAGTCACGATATTAGAGTTAAAATCTTCAATACTGTTGATAGGGGCGCTGCTGCCAGCAGGCATCCATAACCTTGAAAGGGATGTCAATTAACCCACTCCGATATCTGTATCCTGTCAAGAATTTCTAGATTAGAACGAAGGACATTTAAGGTTAAAACATAATCCATATCTGAGAATTTTCATATACCTGACATTGCTTCGCTGTCAGCGGGCCTGTTCAGTACCCCGACGAAGTTATCTTGGCATCATGCATGCATTTACCCTCTGCTAGTGGACCTGTTCAGTATCTCGACAGGTTTACAAGCACTTCCCACAGCTCTCTGAAGGTTTATTTAGTTTTAAAGATATTTAATAGAGCGGGGTGACACTGAAAATCCTGGTTTTGGACACATATTAGTAAATTACAGACCTTGAAGAAATTTCTTAGCTGTCCTTCGTCAAGATTTAAAAATAGTTTGTTAATAAAACTGACTTTCAAGAGCAGGGAGACATCTTTGAGTTGTTCTCTTAAGGAACATGGACAGCGTAAGAAGAATTTTTATGGATGATCGTGAATAACTTCAGTTGCAGATTGAAATCAAGAAATGCTTTTCAAACAACAAGTTATCTTTAACATGGCTGCAAACTCAAAAAAATATCACAATTGATGTTTAAATAACTTTCAACAATCATTTTCAAGGGGAAATTTTTATGTTCTCTTCATCTGAGGTGGCCCGTGATGCAGACATGTGTGTTTCAAAAAGAAAGACTGATAAGTATAAAGGAAAAATCAAAACAAACCAGCAAAGAAAAACAAACAAACAACAAATTAGAAAATATTTACACAGTGTACATGGGAGCATCATCAGGAAAAGTACCTTTTTAGGGCTTGGCCATTCACCAGAAAGGTGCCTGGCTGCCCTTCTAAATTATGTAATCGGAAGGAACTGGGACCCAATTTATCAGCAATTAAAAATGATCCCAACCACAAGTTCTGAAATTTTGTTTGCTCTCCTTTTCCCTCATGAGGTTTGTCCCATTTTAGGACAAGGTCACCTACCTCAAAATTTCTGTCAGAGGCAGAATTGGAATCAAACCAATTTTTAACAATGAGTTGATGTTGATCCAATTTCCGTTTTGCTTGAGCCCTCACTTCTTCTAATTTTAACAAAGTATTAATTCGACTCTCCAAAGGGGGACAATCCTCTTCTTGTACTTTCTGTGATAACTGCAGAGATGGAAGAAGGATATGTGGTGGAAGAATCACCTCCATGTCGTAAACGAGAAAGAAAGGTGAGTTACCCACAACAATTTTAGGAGTTATTCTATCATCCCAGATTGTGTTTAACAATGCGTTATGCCAATTTTTATGGTTTTCAGAGACTGTTCTCTTGATAATTTTGATCATATTTTTATTAGTCGATTCTGCCAAACCGTTTCCTTGGGGGTAATAGCTGGCATAATAATTTAATTTAATTCCTTTTTCTAGAGGCGAAATCACTCATTTCAAGAGACGAAAAATAAGAAGCATTATCAAATACCAGGCATTCAGGGATATCGAAATGAGTAATAATATTTGAATTCAGGAAGGATATTACCTGACTGGTATTTACAACTTTTAATGGGGTAGCTTCAGACCACCTGGTTAAGTAATCTGTGGCTGTTATGATATATTTATGCTACTACGAGGATGGCAGATTGATTGGGCCTATAATATCTAGACCCCACTGCTGAAAAAGGGAGTCTACCGAAACTGGTTGCAAAGGGAAAGTTGGTTTCTACATATGTCCGGATTATTTTTGACAAATCACACACTTGCGACATAAAGCATGAGTGTCTTTAAAAAGGGCAGGCCAGTAATAAATTGCTCTTAATACTTTATGGGCAGTGGTGTCTCCACCAAAATTCCCATCAGCTTCTCCTGCATGCAATTCCAATAAGACTTTTTCTGCTTCATCTTTCTCAAGACAACGCATTAGTACTCCATCAAAATTTTGACGAAACAAAATACCATTAATCAGCTGAAAAGAAGCATATTTTAATCTTAGTGCTCTCCTTTTTGTGGGATCAAGGTGACGGGGAGCTGATCCGTGTATAAGACAAAATTTTATGTCATCGTACCAGGAACTAACAGGATTTGTGCACAACAGATTTGATTTTGATAGGGATGTCCTGGATTTAACATATCATTTTCCTCTTGCTATCCTACAACTGAATCAACGACCAACTTGCATAAACCTTTGCCTCTTACTATTTGTGCTGGGGTGATTTCTATGTCATACTCTTGCAAGGATCTGACCTAGTTTGCCCTTTTTTCGCCTAGTTCTTTCTGTACTAACATATTTCTGACAGTCGGGTAAGGGACAATGATTTTCATCCTAGATTTTAACAGATAAGATCAGAAGTGATTTACTGCTTTGAAAACAACATAGGTTTTCTGATCTACTGCTGGGTAATTAAGTTCCGCCCCCTTCAAGGATGAGCTCATAAAGGAAATTGGGACTTCGTTCTTTTCAATGTATGAGCGGTCAGAGGAAAACGTGTAGAGGGTGAAGTCTTGCGAAAAGTCGGGGCTTATTAGAGAAGGAGCATCTATTATGGCCTTTTTTATTGAATCAAAAGCCTGGATTTATAAAGGTTCCCAATGGTACTGTACATCTTTTTTTATTAGGTTTTGTAATGGTCTCACCATTTCTGAAAAGCTGGGGACGAATCTCCTAACAAAGTTTATCTGACCTAAGAAAGATTGCATGGAATTTTTTGACGAGGGAGGGGGTAGTTTCGAAATGACTTGAGTTCTTTCAAGGTTGATAATCATCCCTTCACTTGATACAATGAATCTGAGGAGTTTACCTTGTTCTACTGCGAAGATAGATTTTTTTGGATTCAAAGAAATACTGTACTTACAACATCGCTGTAGAACAGATCTTAAATGAGCTATATGATCTTCTTTATTTTTCTAGAAGACAGTGACGTCATCTAGGTAAACTACCACAAATTGATTGATTAAGCCTTGGAAAGTGATGTCCATCGCTCTCTAGAAAGTGGCACCAGCATTTATGAGTCCAAAGGGCATATTTCTATAGGCGTAGGTGCCCCATGGAGTGCGGAAGGTGGTTTTGAGTTGGTCTGTAGGGGACATCAGGACTTGGTTATACCTTGAAAAACCATCCAACAGGGATAATATTTCAGAACTAGATACCTGTTGAAGGATCTGTTCCACGGGAGGGACAGGGTAGTTGTCTTTATCAGACGCTCAGTTAAGATTTCAGAAATTGACACATAGTCGGATTTCACCACTCTTCTTTCTGACAGGGACAAGATTAGAGACCCATTGTGTGTGCCTAATTGGGAAAATTATCTTAGCGTTCAGGATTTTGTTTAATTCCTACTTGCCTGTTGGTTCAAGTTTTGGGTACATTTTCCTTAACTTTTGTTGAAAAGGTTGGGTTTCGGGTTTCATGGGAATAACGTGTTGTATGATGTTAGGATCAAAGGTTTTTAGGTCTTCGTACGTCCAAACAAAAACATCTTTGAATTCCTTAAACACCTTAATAAACGCTACTTTTTCTTTCTTAGAACACCCCACCCCTAAATTAATGCACTGTGGGTTGTCTTTAGTTCCCAAATTTACCTTTTCATGCATCAAAGAGGAACTATTCGTTTTATAGTTCACTGATTTTCTGAACTTGTCATGAAGATCATAAAATTTTTCTAATCTAACTACAGATTTTGGGATAGAGTTTACCATGTCTGATGAAGATTCTAGAGATCTCGAATCTGGTATTATCGTAAAATCACGAAGATTTTCATCATGGGTACCTTCGTCGATCACCGTGCCCTGGAAGGTTTCTTCCATATGCAGAAAACTTATAATCTGTTGATTGTCATCAAAGACTCTCCAATTTGTGATGTTGTCTAGGATGGATGGTCTGAACAACAGTTCGACAGAAAATGCATTCGTAGATAAGCCTTCTGCAGGAAAAAGTTTTGAAGCGACGTTAGCTAACAAATCAGCTTCCGAATTATTCAATCTAGGAATATAATTTATGTTAAATGAAGAAAAATTGTTCATCAAATTCCATACCTCGGTTTGATAGCTTTTAAGGTGCAGGGATAAACAATGGATATAATTTTTTACTTGTCTAACCATGATTTCCGAATCACCAAAGACAGTCAAATTTTGAATGTTCAGATCTAATGCTTTTTTGAGGCCTTGCAGGAGTGCCTCGTATTCGACCGTGTTGTTTGTACATTCGAATTCTAGCCCACAAGCAATCAGAGTGTTTTTACCTGTTGGATCGATGAGAACGCACCCTGCACCAACTCCTTCCTTGGGTTTTTACCCATCAAAGTATAGGGACCATGTTTGATTTTCGTCAGTTGCATGTGTCCACTAATATAGGGACCATGTGTTTGATTTTGACATATACGTTGGCTGTGTATATGTCAAAATTTTAGACTGCTGTTCCAGGTTAGTGATAGTGGAAGTTTCGACCATGAAATTACCGAAAAAAGTATCCATCCCTTGTATTTCGGGCGAATTGGCAGAAGGAGTGAATGGTTCATTGGGATCATTTAAATCAGTCAACGTGAACTTCAGATAACGTTCACGATTTACCTTGATTCTGTTGGGCTTTCCATTCTCAGGTAGCCATAGGTGAGACCAATCCGTCGCAAAATAGCCATGTAATTGTTCTGACCAATCTCTACTAAAAAACAAACCATAAAATTCTGGGATATCTACAACAATAATATCAATCACTTGATGAACTTTAGGATTAGATGACAATCTTATAAGCACATTTCTTAATTCGCCTATCACTTTAACACTAGTTCGATCAAGATGGATGGTTGACCTTCGACATTAATCTTTTGAAAAATAGACCAAGGCATTACGTTAGATGACGCACCTTAATCTACCATACAGTTATGTACATTCCTATTGAAAATTTCAAAAGTTAACAAAAATGGAGGGACATTTCTGCGAGTATTAACAATGGAAGTTTGTTTATTTTTACTCGCAGCCTCTAAAACTAGTTTATCTACATTTGTTACATTATTTACAGGGAGGTTTATTTTCTCATGAGGCTCGGATGTGGTTTTGGAGGAGGCCTTCTGAGAAATTTTGGGGTTGTTTTGAACACCTTTGTTACTGCTCGGATTGCTATTTTTGTTGTTCTCTGCAATATTCTGTAGCATTTTTTGCAGAAGAAAAGGGAATTTTAACAATTCGTAAACAAAAATGTTATCCCTAAGATTTTTTAGATCCTCAACCAAATCATAATCCAAACTTGGGTTTACTGAATTCTATTGAGTCTCATTTGATTTAGACTATTTTGGAGGCAAATTCGTAGTGATTTCGGAAGAAGGCTTATTTGCTGTCTTGATCCTAGTATTGTAAGGATGCACTGTTTCGAAATTAGCTTGAAAAATGCTATCCGAAAAATGTCCAAAAATATTCGGAGAGGATTCATCTTCTTCTGCTGTCTCTTGTTCAACTACTTCTTCAGGAATCTCAGGAGGAATCAAGTTATCATGTGCTTCTAGAATGGTTTGAATAGCAAATTGTAGGCTATCTAGATTTAGGCCTTCAGTATTTGAATTAGGTTGGTTGGTGGGAAAAGGCTTCCTAAAAGGGGGTTTGTAAGGCCCTTTGCTCAAAGAAGCTTCTTCAGCCATCCTTTTCAAATCTATAACTTGTTTGGACAATTTTTGAACGACTTTCTGTAAGTTTTCTAAATCTGAACTTTCAGGTTGAGCTTTGTTTTGGGAAGGTCTAGGGAGGATTTTGGTTTTCTTTTTGGAAGATGAACTAGTCTCTGTCTCGTTGCTAGTAGTGTCTTTTAAATTGAGAATGTCTTTCTCGATCTGACTGGACTCTTCGAAGGCTTCTAACAACATGGATTTCTTGGATCTCTTTACCCAAATGGCTATGTTTTGATATAAGGCTTTTGTATAATATGCGATAATAAGATTCTCGGCAGGCATCGAATCCGTAGGGATCCGGTTCTTTAGTGTCAAGAACCTTTGATTAAAGTCTTTGATCTTTTCTTTGGGGTTCATTTTTAAACTAGAAAGCTCCATGACTAGAACTTCAGGACACTTGTCATCTCCAAACTTCTCAAGGAAACATGATTCAAATTTCTCCATGACACGATGGTGTGGGGATATTGGGCAGAGCACCAGGTAGAGGCATTGCCTTCAAAGGTGTAGGGAAACAATCTACAGACTATGTCTTCGTGCTCAACACTACAGAGTCTAATGGCTAACATAAACTTTTTGATGTGATCTTCAGTGATTTGTTTGGAGTTCGAGTCAAATTTAGGGAGCCATTTCTCCAGGTGTTTTGGTAAAGGATGCTAAGGCCCTAGTATGGCCACTGCATCTTGGTTGAGCCAGGGTCTGGCGGGATTGTTATGGTTGGCCATAGGTGTGGGTGGTGTCGAAGGCTGGGATGAGGAACTGCCTTCATTAGAGGATTCTTCTCCAGAAGAAGAAGGAGAAGAAGGAGGTGGTGATGGTGGTATACCAGATCCTCCTGCTGAAGGAGTGAGAATTGGATCTGTAGGGTTTAAGGTAAGGTTAGTACCCCCAAGTTGTTCTCTGATATCAGAGAACTCTAATGGTTGATTCAAAGGTTGGTTTGGTTGTCTTATATGGGCTAAGGCACTGTGCGTTCTTATGAGAGATTGCCGAACAATCTCTTGTATGTCACCACCCGTAGGGTTTGGAGTTACTAGTTCAACTGTGATCCGTAGATCGTCATTTGATGTGGTGGTTGTTTGAGGGACAATGTTTTTGTCTGAATGACTTCTAGTTACTATAGTTGAGTAGGTAGGTGGTGGAGAAGTCTTAATACCTCCTCGTGCCATTAATATTTTTCAGGCCTTCCTTCTATCGCCATTTGTTGACGGGCGAAATTGACTGCTCATCAACTGGAGGAGTGAATTCGGTCCGGGGTTGTCTAATTACCCCAAGCCATTTGGATTAATCCACTTCGATGGGTTTAGCGACTCCGTTGGCCGATCTAAGTCCTAAAGAAAGCGAAAAAACAAAACTTAAGGAAATGCAATAACTTGGTGAATAACAATCGCTGAAAACTATATATAGATCTAATATATATTTATAGTTTAACAAACTAATATTTATAAAATAACTCTACTTATTATATGTACAATATATACAAATGATTGTATTTCTAATATATATATATATATATA
>JZKD02S1080000.1:155334-185399 GCA_000966675.3 Picea glauca | reverse complement strand
TTGGTCCATGATCTCTATTTAAAGAGCATGGAGGGTCATTTGTCGATGATCGATTGTGAGAAACTCTCTTGTAAAATCTCTCTGTAATTTTTTTCTTTGCATTAATAAACTGCTCTAAGTAGCCGCGTTGGCTGGGGCCGTGGATGTTTCCCCGTAGGGGTTTTACCACGTGAAAACATCGGTGTGTTGATATTTGATCTGGTTATGTGAGTGGTCACTGAAGGTGTTCGTCCTCTGTTGGAATACCTGTGTTGTCGAACACGGAGTAAATGAAGGTAAGGAGAGGTAGTTGAAACCTCTCCTCAGTCATTAAGTGCGAAGCATGGAGGGCCTAGCGAATGGTCTTCTCGAGAGGGTCCTGTGTACCCATTTTTCCAGAGAAGCCATGCCGAGTTCTCGACCAGCCGGAGGAGGCCTGCACATGCTAGCTCAACATTTACTGACCCAGCTACTCTTCCCCTGTAGATGGACATGTACAGTTAAGGTGGCACTTGAAGAAGGATTTCAATACGAGTTTGACTGAAAAGACACCGAGCCTTGGATGACTGGGTGCGCCTCTGTGAGGTGAATTTTCCTGAGTATATAGACTCAGTTGTTGTATTTTGTAAGTATCGATGGTAGAGCAAAGCTCCCTACTGTAAAGTTTAACAGACATTCTAGTTTGTTGGATATGCATATGTAGATGAGATATCTTGTTTTATGATAGACAGTTTTTCTCGCTCTATCTAATTTTCGTCTCATAGAGAGTTCTTGATTGACTGAGTCACGCGAATTATTGTAGTTCTGTTATGATAAATGATTTATCGTTGCATTATTGTATTCTCTGGTTTTTTTGTATTTAAGTGCAAGAAGACCTTACATTTGGATGCCTTCTTCTACAGTCTGTTAGGAACCTGTCGTTTATAACAGACCTTCGTACTCTTCTCATATAAGTCTTCCGCCTGTTCACCCTTTACTACAACTCACTGTCTGAAGTTTATATAAGACCTCACTCACCTATGCATGCTTGGCCTAGTTTTGAAGTTGAAATGATATCATTTTGAGTTGGCTTCCATTCGGTCACCCCATCTATAAACAAACCATGACATAAAACTGATGGGCGTCGGGCTCTGCTCCTGCTAGCAATCCAGGAGTGACTTCCGTCACCTACATTTCTGGCACCGTTGCTGGGGATGAAGTTGGATACTTTCCCCGGGATTAAATGACAACGATCAGCTGATTCTGAAGGTGCATCAGATATCAGAACTATTGAGATTGCTACTGTGCACCTGGTGACTCCATTGTGACGACTCCACTGGAGCAAACCCGCTATTTTAATTGTGGCTTCCAGAGGTAGACATATGCGGTCACATCCACAATTTCCTCTAGCTACACCCGTAACTGATCTAGAGGTGGTTCTCAGAAAAGGAAAGGCTCCTAAAGAAGAAGCTTCCACTGCCAAAACAGGTAATCCGCCTTTTCCTTCTGTAAGAGCTCCTTTTTCTCCTCCTCAGTTTCTTGATAGACCTCCTTCAGAGGTTTCCCGTTTCCTGAATTTTGGGAGTGTTCCTGCTGAGTTTTCCCCTCCTGATCTGGGACTAGAGGGAGAAATCCTTGTCACTCCCCTCTCCTTTGAAGCTGTTTATCAGCGCAGACCCACGACCATAAAAGATTTCCCCACTCCTGCACCAGGAGGAGCACCTGCTGACTTGAGCTCGTTAGCCTTCTCCTCAAACCCACTCTCATTTCCCGCAGCCCCTTGGTGAACTCCTTCTCCTCCAAGTTCTCTGCCACCTAATATTCCTATGGCTGGTGCTAATCCTCTTATGACTAGAATGGAAGCTATTATAGCCGCTAGGTATTCTCCCCTTGTATTACCTCAGCCACTCAACGCCCTCTCGGTAGATGGTTACCTCAAGAAACTACCCAAATTTACGGGTGAGGGGGACGTAAATGAAGATGAGAACCTAGAAGCCTTTTACAGTTTCACAGATGACAATGTCATCATGCATGCAGACGTATGGATGATAATTTTTGTCCACAGTCTCCAAGGAGAGGCTAGAAAATGGTTCAAGTCCCTGCCTCCTAGATCTATTGATGGGATCAAAGCACTAGACAATGCCTTTCTGAGGCAATGGGGAGACAAAAAGGATTTCATGTATTACATGATGGAGTTTGGGTCATTGAAGAGAAATGAAGGAGAGTCTGTCTCTGACTTCTCCAAGAGATTTAATAAAATGTACAACATAATCCCTGCCGAGATAAATCCCTCCGAAGCCTCTGCAAAGATCACTTACTCTAGTGCTTTTGATCCTGATTTCTGCCTACTGCTAAGAGAGATAAGAGCCACTACCCTAGCCCTCATGCAGGATGCAGCCGTGGAAGTAGAATCTAACATATTAGTTGTTGACCGACTCAGGAACGCTGCTGGTAGAAACATATCCAAGAACAGGCTTGAAGCCTCCCCATCCAGTTCCTCTGCCCCATCCCATCAGACAGATGAGACAACTAGAACACTAAAATCACTTGTTGCCAAGATAGAAAGGTTGGAATTAGAAGGGAAGCCCATGTACAAAAATCCCCAGAACACTAATAATAGAGGGTTCAAACGACCTGCTAACAATATGCCTCAGGTTTTTCTGAGGGAACAAAGGGGAAATGATAGAGAAGATCAAAGGGTTCAAGCTCCCCTCCAAAATAACCTAGTTGATCATGAGGAAAGAGAGGAGATAGACGAGTTTGGCCCTGAAATTCACTGTATTGAAGAAGCTCCACTTTTCCCCATTTGACGCAGTCCGCATATGAAGAATCACTGATGAGTGCTCAAATTCATGAGTTGGGGAAAGAACAGAGGGCCGGTCACACTTCTAATAGATATAATCTCATATCAATAAGGAAATAAGGAGACTTCGATAGTTCATGCCAGCCCCTCATAGCAGATAAGCCTACTAAAGTAGAAGTAACCACAACTAAATAAAAGAGAACTCAGAGTGCTTTGCCAGTAGCCAAAGAACCTGCCATTGAGGTAAGAGAAGCTCCTAAACCTACCCCCTCCTTCAATTTTGAGCATGAGATTCAAAAGATCAGAATTCCTGTACCTCTCTCTGAGCTAGTTAAAAATGAGGATTTCAAAAGGTCCCTCTCCAAGTTGCTACAATTTGAATCCCCCCAGCCTCCCTCTGACTCAATAAACCTTCAAGATGAAAATCCTGTAGTTGTCTTAGGGCCCATGGTAGAATATAGAGATGATTCATCCCCTCCCTTCTACACATCCCTGAATATACATGATAAAGTGCTGCATAACTGCCTCATGGAATCAGGGGATTCCCATAACCTTATGCCCAAAATAGTAATGGAAGAGCTGGGATTAGAAGTGACCAGGGCCTACCATGATTTATACTCTTTTGATTTAAGGAGAGTGCAGTGCCTAGGAGTCATCAAAGACCTGGCGGTTTCCCTGTTTTAGCTACCCATGAAAAGTGTGGTCATGGATATTGTGGTAGCTGACGTTCCCCCCAAATTCGATATGCTGTTGTCTAGATCGTGGATCAAAAAACTGGGAGGGACACTACAGATGGATCTCACATATGCCACCATTCCAGTCTTCGGAGGGGAACAAAGGAGATTATATAGAGAAGCCCAGCTGGCCTATATTGTCAGTGATGAAGTAGACCCTACAAATCACCCCATCTTTGCACTTGACACTGACTTGGGGTCTAGTTTTCTACAGCTTACCGATGCCCTTGAAAGCTCTTTACTAATCAGAAAACATCCCAGCCCTGATCATCCGATTTCCCCTCAAAGCTCCCCTGTGTGGAAGATGTTTTTTGATGGAGCTTCTTCTAGCGAAGGTGCTGGCGCTGGAGTGGTTTTCATATCACCCTGTTAGGAAGTCGTGTCCTTGTCATACAAGCTGGAATTCGAAGCCACCAACAACGTGGCGGAGTATGAAGCCCTTGTTCTGGGTATGAGGGCTGCAAAGGAAATGGGAATCGAAGAAATAGTAATATTCGAAGATGCTGAGTTGATTATTCAGTAGGTAAGGAATGCCTATCGTGCCCATAATCCCCGACTCAGAAATTATCGGAATGAAGTATGGGACCTTATTGATAATTTATTCTTGGCTTTTAACATTTCTTTCATTCTGAGGGGAGAAAATACTTTGGCCGATTCTTTAGCTGTTTCAACTAGTTTGCTCAAATTTCCTCTGCTGCCTATGGTAAAAAATGATGTTGATATAAGATATAGGCCCTCGATATCAGACAATGTCAAGCATTGGAAGGTGTTCGAGGATGATTCTGAACTTGAAAGGTTTCTCCAATCAATGGACGAATTTTCTGCGTTGCATATTGACCAGGATCTCGACCGGGAAGGTGACCCTCATCCTGAGGAGTTTTTAAATAAAATCGCCAATCATCAGATCATTCAGCTACCCAGCAATCACATTTCGAGAGGAATTGTTCCTTTAGAAAGATTGTTTGATGGGAATGATGTACCAATAAAGGGTGGTGTTTCAAATGAGGATGCTGACACGACTGAATGCAACATTGGCACACAGGAGGGGCCCAGGTTCATCAAATTGTCAAGAAGTCTGACCAGAGAGAAAAAGGCCGAATATACTAAGTTGCTAAAAGAGTTTACTGATGTGTTTGCATGGACGTATGAAGACCTCAAGACCTATGACATATCTGTCATTGAGCACAAGATCCCACTAAAGGAAGAGGCTAAACCATTTAGACAGAAGCTGTGACAAATAAATCCCATGTTGCTACATGTCATGGAGAGGGAAGTTAAAAAGTTGTTGAATGCACGAATCATTGTCCCCTTGAGATATTTCGAGTGGGTGGCCAACTTGGTCCCAGTAAGGAAGAAGAGCGGGGAAATCAGGCTTTGTGTCGATTTGAGAAATTGGAATAGAAGCTCAAAGAAAGACAATTACCCCTTACCTAAGATGGAACACATATTGCAGAGGGTAACTGGAGCATCTAGGATATCCATGATTGATGGGTTTTCAGGGTATAATCAAATATCAGTCATGCCAGAGGACAGAGAAAAGACAACCTTCACTACTCCTTGGGGCACATTCATGTATGCCAAAATGCCTTTCGGATTGATGAATGTAGGGGAAACATTTCAACGAGCTATGGATATAGCCTTCATTGGGGAGAAAGATCAGTTTGTAGTGATATATTTAGATGGCGTCACAATCTTCTCCAGGTCAGACAAGGAGCACTACTGCCACTTGAGAAAGGTTTTCATGAAGTGTAGGAGGTATGGCTTAACCTTAAATCCCAAGAAATCCTTGTTTGCTATGAAGGAGGGGAAGTTGTTAGGCCATATAGTATCAGTAGAAGGGGTGAGAGTTGATCCTAGTAGGGTAGAGGCAATTCAAACCCTGTCATTTCCTAGGTCTAAGAAGGAAGTTTAGGCCTTTTTGGGGAAGATAAATTTTCTGAGGAGATTTGTCTCTAATTTTTCCGAGTTGGTGAAACACATCACAACCATGCTCGGGAAGGGAAATGAAGTGAAGTGGACTGCTGAACCCAGGGAATCTTTTATTCAAATAAAGAAGGCATTGACTGAGGCACCTGTGCTGATCAGTCCTGATTATTCCAAAGATTTCTTGATTTTTTCTTTTGCTTCCTATGATATAGTAGAAGTAGTCTTGTTGCAGAGAAATGAGGAAGGATGAGAGTAGCCCATTAACTTCTTTAGCAAGGAATTGCGAGATGCAGAAGTCCAATACAAGATCATGGAAAAACAAGCTTATGCACTGGTGAAAGCTCTCAAAGCTTTCAGAGTCTATGTCTTGCACTCAAAAATCACTGCATACGTTCCTTCGGCCTCTGTAAAAGACATTCTTATACAGCCTGACATAAACGAAAGAAGAGGTAAGTGGATTGACAAGATCCTATAATTTGATCTTGAGATTAAGCCCACCAAGTTGATAAAGGGGCAGGGTTTGGCCAAGTTGCTAGCTGAATCTAATTGCAAATCCTTAGGAATTAGCTTCATCAATGAGTAAGCCGAGTTATCCAACATGAATTTTCAGGGTGCCTTGTCCCTAGCAACATGCTCATGGTACAAGGATATCTTGTACTTTCTGCAAGAATTGAAGCCCCCCGATGGAATGGGAAAAAGAAAAGCAAGGGCTCTAAAGCTCAAGGTGGTCAGGTATTGCCTCATTGACCAGACCTTGTACTGGAAAGACCCTCTAGGGGTATTTATGAGATGCCTGGACCCACAGGAGGCCCAGAATGTTATGTTTTATTTTCATAGCGGCCTTTGTGGAGGTCATCATTTCTGGAAGACCAAAGCCCATAAGATACTCCAAGCAGGGTATTATTGGCCCACATTGTTCCCCGATGTTTGCAGGGAGATCAGAGCTTGCACCAAATGTCAAAATTTCTCGGGAAAGCAGCAGCTCAAATCGCTTCCATTGAAGCCCATAGTAGCTTAGGCACCTTTTCAGCAGTGGGGGTTGGACTTCATCGGAGAGATTCATCCTCTCTCAAGTGGTCAACACAGATGGATCCTGACTGCAACAGATTATTTCACCAAGTGGATAGAATATGTCCCCACCAGAAGCGCGTCACACAAAGTAATTATCATCTTCCTAGAGGATATCATAGCCCGATTTGGCTGTCCCAGCAGAATCGTCACCGATAATGCTGCTCCTTTCAAATCTAAACCTCTAATTAAGTTCTGCGAGCAGTTCCAGATCTCGCTAATTCACTCCACCCCCTACTATCCCCAGGGCAATGGTTTAGCGGAATCCTCAAACAAAATCCTGATAAAGATCATCAAAAGATTGTTAGAGGATAACAAAAGAGCCTAGTATTCAAAGTTGAAATTTTCTCTGTGGGCCGATCGTGTCACGACGAAGAAGTCTCTGGGCACCTCGCCGTTTCAGCTAGTCTACGGAGAAGAGGCAGTTTTCCCTACCCAGCTCGCCTTACCTGTGGCGAAGTTCTTTCAAGACTATGAGGGAGAACCAGATCATATGATCATAAGAATTCATCAGATAGTGGAAGTGCAACAGAGCAAAGAACAAGTGAGGGACGCAACTTATAGTCATCAGCAGAAGATCAAGTAGGATTTTGACAGAAAGGTCAAGAAAAAGGAGTTCAAGATCGAGGATTTGGTATTCAAGTGGGATGCACCTAGACAGGATAAAGGAAAGCACAACAAGTTCGACGCCCTCTGGATCAGACCCTTTAAAATCTCTGAGATTTTCTCCAACAACACCTATGGGTTGCTGGATCTGGAGGGTGAAGAGGTTTTCAATAGCCCAACGAATGGGCATTTTCTGAAAAAATGTTTTATTTGAGCCTTAGACGGCTCCTCTATTTGTAAATATTGTTTTTTAGTTCTTTGTTTAGTTTCTGTTTGTATGTTTTCGGCCTAATAAGTGACTCCATAGCCCAATAGCAAGGCATTGAAGCTGCAGAAGGAGTTCTTAGAGCATCACTCTATCCCCCATGGAGACAAATGTTAGCGATAATTCTTGTCTTGGGCTCGAGAGCATTCGGGTCTGCGAGTTACACGAGAAGCGCCCGAGCGCAGCATGGAGAAATCTCGTTTTACGGCTTCCAATCAAGCGAGCGGGAAAATTTATGTCATCAATGGCCAGGATCCATGCATAGAGAAGATCAACGATCAGCGGGTAATCATGGTTAGCAGAGTTGCGCTAGGATTAGCGCAATGGATAGCGCTTATGTATCATGGAAGAAGATCTCAGCCGTCCATCTGAAGAGGACACATGGTGTGCGATTAGGCTCCTCGCCTCCTCGCCCCTCGCAACTTTTAATATCGAAGACCAACTCTCCCCTGCCGAGAGTTGCGAAGTGCCGAGGGTGTCCAGAGCCTAGGCCCACAGTATCGCCGAGAATATCTCAACCATCCATCTGAAGCAGGCACATGGTGCGTGATTAGGCTCCTCGCCTCCTCGCCCCTCACAACTTTTAAGATCGAAGACCAACTCTCCCCTGCCGCGAGTCGCGAAGTGTCAAGGGAGTCCAGAGCCTGGGCCCACAGTATCGCCAAGAATATCTCAGTTGTCCATATGAAGTAGAAACATGGTGTGCGATTAGGCTCCTTGCCTCCTTGCTCCTCGCAAATTTTAAGATCGAAGACCAACTCTCCCCTGCCGCGAGTCGCGAAGTGCCGAGGGCATCCAGTCCTGGGCCCACAGTATCGCCGAGAAGATCTCAGCCGTCCATCTGAAGCGGACACGTGGTGCGCGATTAGGATCCTCTCCACCTCGCCCCTCGCAACTTTTAATCAACAAGGATTAACTCTTTCCATTCGCGAATGCCGAAAGCACTTTGGGAATAAGCACAGGGTCACAACCCGTGGTCACTTAAGGGGTGATAGAAAGAGCTGCGCAAAGGGCTGAAGCACTGGGTTTGGATGCAGAAGGGATCACTATGTTCTCAGATGCCAGTTCAACTTGATCTCAATACTGTTTCTCGCTCGGAGTAAATGAAGGTAAAGAGCGGTAGTTGAAACCTCTCCTCAGTCATTAAGTGCGAAGCATGGAGGGCCTGACGAATGGTCTGCTCGAGAGTGTCCTGTGTACCCATTTTTCCATAGAAGCCATGCCAAATTCTCGACCAGCCGGAGGAGGCCTGCACACGCTAGCTCAGAATTTACTAACCCAACCACTCTTCCCCTGCAGATGGACATGTGCAGTTAAGGTGGCGCTTGAAGAAGGATTTCAGTACGAGTTTGACTGAAAATACACCGAGCCTTGGATGACTGGGTGCGCCTCTGTGAGGTGAATTTTCCTGAGTATATAGAATCAGTTGTTTTATTTTGTAAGCATCGATGGTAGAGCAGATCTCCCTACTGTAAAGTTTAACATTCATTCTAGTTTGTTGGATATGCATATGTAGATGAGATGTATTGTTTTATGACAGACAGTTTTTCTGGCTCCATCTAATTTTCGTCTCATAGAGAGTTCGTGATTGACTGAGTCGCGCGAATTATTGCAGTTATGTTATGATAAATGATTTATCGTTGCATTATTGTATTCTCTGGTTTTTTGTATTTAATTGCAAGAAGACCTTGCGTTTGGATGCCTTCTTCTACAGTCTATTAGGAACATGTCGTTTATAATAGACCTTCGCAATCTTCCCATATAAGTCTTCCGCCTATTCACCCTTTACTACAACTCACTGTCTGAAGTTTATATAATACCTCACTCACCTATGCATGCCTAGCCTAGTTTTGAAGTTGAAATGATATCGTTTTGAGTTGGCTTCCATTTGGTCACCCCATCTATAAACAAACCGTGACATAAAAATGATGGGCATCGGGCTTTGCTCCTGCTAGCAATCCAGGAGTGACTTCCGTCGCCAACACTATGATTTTGGGAAGCTCTTTTAAAACAAAGGTGGTGAGATAGTATAACATATTTGCAGACTTTCCTTGGGTCATTGAGAAGTCAAGACAACACATAAAAAATACATGCTATAAACTCTGTTATCACTATGTAATTTCCATAGGTTGTAGAAGAAAAGACAGAGGCAACTACCAAACCACTTAGGAAGCTGGGATCTAGCCCTGCTAGCTTCAAAGAGGGATCTCTTTATAGGATTTAGATTTTTTTAAGTTTTGAGTGTTAGGCTAGTTATGAAAGTTCAATGTTTGGTTGTTTGAAATATATGGCTGAATCTATTTAAATCAAATGACATGAATAACATGAAAAGAGGGGGAAATCCACTAAGTATAAGAGAAACTAAGAATTCCTTTACTTAGTTTCAGATGAGCAACATGCAGATCATTAAAAAACCAGAGACAAAGTATAATGAAATAAATTTTGTTCTTTCAACTTTATTTTAATGATTAGAATTGGAAACACATGAAATGATTACAGAGAATGGAAAAATAATTGACAAAGAGAGAAAGCACATCACCAACAATATGGCACAAGAATCCTACGAATAAGCCTCTTTTATTATTGGTTAATCCTTTGAAAATTTACACAATATCTTTTGGATGAAAAAATCAACCCATAATACTTCGAAGAGAGAAGTATTTATACAACTATTTACAACAGATCTTGTCATAAATGATGAGGATATTATGGAGGAATATCTAACTAACTAGATCTCTAAATACAAAATGTAGGGATTTTACAGATTCGCTTGGATCTCTGGTGCTGATTTGGTGGAAGTTCTTGATGACTCATCTCTTTGACTTTGGCTAGCTGCTGCTTCATGATGACTAGAACACCAAAAATATTTTACTCAAGTAATGCGCATAGATCTTCCCACCTCTTTTTACTTGGGATGGAAATCTTGAGTAATTTCCTCTATATTTCATCCATCTCTATGTATTTGGCAAAGGTAGGATTAGTGATGAAGATATACTTGATTTCATGCTGAATGCTTAAATCCAACTGAAGTGTCTCCAAGAAATACTTACCAGTGATGCTTCCCTATATCCCTGCAAACTTTGAGCTGTCCTTTGCCACTGTGCTCATTTTCTGTTTGTAATTAGGAAGAGTGATCAATTTGTCATTCAACAACAACAATCTAGGAATCCCTTTCTTGTGTAACACCTCAAACTTACTAAAGAATCTCTGCACACCCATTTCCATCACTTGATATTTTTCTTCCAGTTGCAACATTAATCCTTTCTTGGTCAAAACCTTCTTGATCGCAAAGATGGTTTCAGTTATGTTCTCAATTTCTAGTTCTTCTAACTTTTGTTTGTTTTTGGAGTTTATAAATCTGATAAGTTTAGTGGCCTCTATGGGTCTTTCTCCTAATTCTCCCTTGATGATTTCAATTTCTCCCCTGGCTATCTATACTAACTCATGCTATTCAAAAATGATCTGTATGGATGGCCATATTTCTGACATTGATTTGCTGACATCTATTCAAATGTTTTTCTTATCTTGGGCTAAGGTATTTTCCATGGCAGTCTCTTTCCCTGATTGTTGTAATTGTTGACTGAGCCTCTGAGACTTATGCTTCTCTTCCTGGTGACTAGCCTATAACATTGATTTCAAATCCTACAATGTGTTTACCTCTTCTTGCAATTTTCTGATTTCTTCCCCTTGTATGGACATAGCTTTCATGGATTTTACAAGTTTGTCAGATGCATCTGAGACTTGTACTAGGATTGATGATCAAACTTATGTTGATGTGGACCCTTCTGCTATTCTGATCCCTTTCATAGGGACTAACTCCAGTGGGATCATGGACATCTGTAGATTTTTCTCCTTTTCTTTTATAAGTTTATCAATTTCTTCTTCCATTTCTCTTATTTGAACATTTTGTTCCATGAATAACTTTAACATTTATTTCTTGTGGCCTTTAGTCTCAACCACTTCTTTAGCTTGTGAATCTTCTATAGCTAGAAGATTCAACTACTTTCTAAGATATTCTATATCAACATTCTTATTTAACAACTACTCTGCTGCCTTGACATTTGTTGGGTCATACCCAATCTTAAGAACCAATTCTTCTAGTGATTTTATTTTGTTATCCTTGGCCAAAGAATAAATATTCTCAAGATTTAATTGGGACTGAATATTGTTCAAGGATACCTGCAACTTAGAAGTATTCATTGAGGTATTTGTCAAGGTTGAGAATATCATTTCTCTTGTCTACCTATGCATTTCCATCTGGTCCACTGGATGAACATCTTTTACATCAAATTCAAAAGAAGTCTTTTTGTAGTCTACAACTATTCTTGGATGGGGAACTTGTGCTTGTAAGATTGTCATTTGCATTCTTCCTCTTTCTGTGTCAAAAGATGACAATAATATATGTTGAGAAGTGGAGTTCTGCTTCCAGAACTGAGCGTAGGTGTTTCTTTTGAGGAGCTCATTTCATTTCTTGATCTGTTTATATTTGTAAAAAATGTTTGACTCTATTTTCCCATGTGCTGATTCAGCTGTCAGAGTAGTGTCTGGGTTTCTTTGAGATGCTAGTGATGATGGAGAGCCTGTAACCAGAATGTCTAAATGTGTTGAAGAGTTTGGTCCCTCCAAGACTATGGTGGACTTCATTTCTCCCTCCTTGAGTAAATCTGGTGTATNAAAGGTAGGATTAGTGATGAAGATATACTTGATTTCATGCTGAATGCTTAAATCCAACTGAAGTGTCTCCAAGAAATACTTACCAGTGATGCTTCCCTATATCCCTGCAAACTTTGAGCTGTCCTTTGCCACTGTGCTCATTTTCTGTTTGTAATTAGGAAGAGTGATCAATTTGTCATTCAACAACAACAATCTAGGAATCCCTTTCTTGTGTAACACCTCAAACTTACTAAAGAATCTCTGCACACCCATTTCCATCACTTGATATTTTTCTTCCAGTTGCAACATTAATCCTTTCTTGGTCAAAACCTTCTTGATCGCAAAGATGGTTTCAGTTATGTTCTCAATTTCTAGTTCTTCTAACTTTTGTTTGTTTTTGGAGTTTATAAATCTGATAAGTTTAGTGGCCTCTATGGGTCTTTCTCCTAATTCTCCCTTGATGATTTCAATTTCTCCCCTGGCTATCTATACTAACTCATGCTATTCAAAAATGATCTGTATGGATGGCCATATTTCTGACATTGATTTGCTGACATCTATTCAAATGTTTTTCTTATCTTGGGCTAAGGTATTTTCCATGGCAGTCTCTTTCCCTGATTGTTGTAATTGTTGACTGAGCCTCTGAGACTTATGCTTCTCTTCCTGGTGACTAGCCTATAACATTGATTTCAAATCCTACAATGTGTTTACCTCTTCTTGCAATTTTCTGATTTCTTCCCCTTGTATGGACATAGCTTTCATGGATTTTACAAGTTTGTCAGATGCATCTGAGACTTGTACTAGGATTGATGATCAAACTTATGTTGATGTGGACCCTTCTGCTATTCTGATCCCTTTCATAGGGACTAACTCCAGTGGGATCATGGACATCTGTAGATTTTTCTCCTTTTCTTTTATAAGTTTATCAATTTCTTCTTCCATTTCTCTTATTTGAACATTTTGTTCCATGAATAACTTTAACATTTATTTCTTGTGGCCTTTAGTCTCAACCACTTCTTTAGCTTGTGAATCTTCTATAGCTAGAAGATTCAACTACTTTCTAAGATATTCTATATCAAAATTCTTATTTAACAACTACTCTGTTGCCTTGACATTTGTTGGGTCATACCCAATCTTAAGAACCAATTCTTCTAGTGATTTTATTTTGTTATCCTTGGCCAAAGAATAAATCTTCTCAAGCTTTAATTGGGACTGAATATTGTTCAAGGATACCTGCAACTTAGAAGTAGTCATTGAGGTATTTGTCAAGGTTGAGAATATCATTTCTGTTGTCTACCTATGCATTTCCATCTGGTCCACTGGATGAACATCTTTTATATCAAATTCAAAATAAGTCTTTTTGTAGTCTACAACTATTCTTGGATGGAGAACTTGTGCTTGTAAGATTGTCATTTTCATTCTTCCTCTTTCTGTGTCAAAATATGAAAACAGTCTATGTTGAGCAGTGGAGGTCTACTTCCAGAACTGAGTGTAGGTGTTTCTTTTGAGGAGCTCATTTCATTGCTTGATCTGTTTATATTTGTAAAAAATGTTTGACTCTATTTTCCTATGTGCTGATTCAGCTGTCAGAGTAGTGTCTGGGTTTCTTTGAGATGCTAGTGATGATGGAGAGCCTGTAACCAAAATGTCTAAATGTGTTGAAGATTTTGGTCCCTCCAAGACTATGGCGGACTTCATTTCTCCCTCCTTGAGTAAATCTGGTGTATGACTAGTTTTGGCCCTCTTTCTATAAACCTGTAAATCCTTAGCTGATACCTCTGTGACTGAAGGAGAAACTTCCTTCCTTGATCTCTTTTCTACATGCTTTTAGGGTGTGTTAGTATGTGAAGCAGTTATAGGGGCAGACTACTCCTCTTGTTCTTGTAATGTTTTTTCTTGCCACTGTGTTTGGTTCATGTATCCCTCCACATCTGGCCTCTGTATGTGAACATAAGGGACGATCCTTTGTTTGATTTCGAGTTCATAGATGAAACCAAATGGGTCATATTCCCAAGTAGAACTCAGAGGAAACCTCATTTGTTTCAGGAGGTTATCTACTTCTTCTCTTGCTGATTTCTTGTTGCAGATGAAAGGTCCAACTTGGGTTTTGATTCCGAGTTTGGACTTCTTCTTTGCTGCAACAAATGAATGTCATCTCAATTCACCATTTGCCTTATGTATTCTAGTGAAAAAATCCTCACTGGGAGGTATTTGGGAAGTTTGTAAGGAGGAATCTCACACCCATATATCCTTATCTCTGTATGGTTTTGGTATAAATACTAATCCCCTATCTTAGCTTGATCAGATGGGTGCAAGACCCTCTGAATTTCTTTACTGATCCTTGGATCTGTGCTGTTGTTCATCATACAAACAATTGGGTGAATGAAATGATCTATGGATTCCTTGAAGCTGAACTATGTTGAATTTTTCCTCACCAATGAGGTCCATGATGTCACTTGCTATGGGATTCCTTCCTGGTTTAATTTCTTAAATGCACAGGGAAACTTGTCTGACTAGTAGAATACAAACATGTAGACCATAACTGAAGAGTATGTGAACATCCCTTCAGTTGGAAACCTGAATAATTGATCATGAATATTATAAGCCATAAATTGACTGAAGTTGAATTTAATGGCAACTCTTTCTTATGTATAAAATATGTATAGAAAACCTAAAATAGGCTCATCTACCCATTCATACGAGTAATAAACAAATAGGTAAGAAAGAATGGATATGATCTAGTTGGATTTGACATTGAATATGGAAGATGAGTAAGGTGGATTATTCTTGGGAAATCAGGCATCTTCTGGGAGGAAAATCTCAAAGATCTAGGCTCTTTGTGGGAAATTGAGTTTCTGGTATAGGTCGTTTAGGGATTCAATCGAGAATGGGACAACTGAGTCGTTTCTATGGATTTGCAACATTTGGTTGATGGCTTCGAAGGTGACTATGAACAATATTTCACCGGTGGAGGAGGAAATGGCTCTTTAGCTAGGAAAATAGCGGGCTTGACATCTGAGAGAAAATTCAAGTAAATGGTGGGTTTGAGGAAACATGTACAGAGGTAAATTGGACTCCCAGAGTCCAATTTCATCACTCTGGTCCAGAAAAATATCTTTCTTCCATGAGTGAAATTCAAAGAATTCTAATTCACACCTTGGCTCTATGACTTTGTAATATTTATCTGCTAGGGGGATGTGTTCTAGGTCGACAGGAGGGGGTAGGATTGGGTTCTCAGCTGTATATGTAGATTTATCCTTGGGGGCCATAATTAATAGATCTTATAGTAACAATAATGGTGGAACTCTATTACCCAGGGAAAAATCTTCTCCTGCCGATGGTGAGAGGTCGTGGCGATTAACTTGACAACTTGGTTCGATGCGGTATCCATGGTGTCTGTGTTATAAAATGGTGTAATAGGATGTGAAATGGGGTTTTAAAATATGCAAAAGGTTTCCTTTGTGGCGCGGGGTTGTTACGGGGTGGTTAACTGTCATGTGGAATGTTTTAATTGGGTAATGAGTATGTAGGATAAGACAGATGATGTATAGTAATAGGACTACGATAACAAGGTGAGGGGAGTGGTATCAGGTTGTGGTTTGATAGATTTTAGAGTGGGGGTAGGTGGTAAGAGGAAATAGGAGGGGGGGTCTGAAATGCTGAGGCTGCACCACGTTAGGTGGGACCGACGCGGGGGAAAACCACTTTTCGGACCCCCACCCACTGTTAAAGGTAGGAAGGTCTGGGGGGGGGGGTATGAAAAACACTAAGGACCATTGAACCAGAAAGAGATGGGTGCCGTTGATGGAGATTTGTTCGAGAGTTAGGAACTACAAGACAAAATGTCTTGTCCGCTTGCAAACTTAGGATAAAAAATATTCACTATGAAGCACTAAGCTTTCTTTTTCCCACTTTACAATATAATTTCATTTTCCTATGCTAGAATAACCACATTTAATCAAATAAGGGTATATTTTGAAATCCCCTTCGATTTTCTTGAGACAAAATCACCTAATCTAGGCATCTAACATTATTAATCTAGCTTAGACTCTTGGATTAATTATTACTCTATCCTAACTACTTTGGCCAAGATTAAACATTTTGACCAAATTTATTCTATGACCTATCAACACAAATTTAAAAAGTTGGATCATGATTAGACAATATGATTCAAACTAAATTTATTTTTGATGGGGTTTTCTTGTTTCTTTCTTTCTCTATTTATTTATTTATTTTTATACCCTATTTTCATTTTTTCTATTTTTATTTTTATCTTTATATTTTTCTTTTTGGAAATCATTTGCAGAATGAAATATTATTTACAATGTAAAATGACTGCAGGAAGAAATTTCAATGACCAGGTGATACTATGAAATATATGGTTATAACAATGGCTCCACTTGGAGATGGTGCTCTGCAAAGAACCAACTTCTGGTTTCCTTGAATCATCTTCTCCAATACTTTCTGCATTTGATTAGTTTTATTGTAGATGTAAACCTGGTGAAAACTAATAAGGGGCTTAGGGACTTCTGTTTGGGCTTCAACCTCAGATATAAGTCACCCATTCATGACAAAAAAATAAAATGGTATTCACAATAAACTGGGTGAGGAATTATTTTATTCCAGTGAAAAATAGTGCTTGAGCATTCTGCCATTGATAGGTCCTCCTAGAAGATATGCTCCATCCATGTCCTTGATCAAGAATGCATTGCTTCCTCTATAAGCATGGATTATGTATGGACCTTTCCATAAATTCTTAAATTTTCCATGATTTATCCTCTATTCATTCCTAGAATCCCATTTTAGTACTTTGTCTCCTATCTGGAAATCATCAACCTTGGTTCTTCTTTCATAGATCTTCTTGATATTTTCCTGGATCACTTGAGTTTGGTTGTAGACCTATTTTCTGTTCTGGTGCAGTTGTATGGTCTGATTAATTCTTCTCTGGATGTCATTTGGTTACCTGTGCTTACTGCAATAATTTCATGACAGGGACACTAAAGAAGTGGGAGAAACAACATCCATTCCATAAACCAACTAGTATGGGGACATGCCAATTGATATCTTAGTAGTAAGTTTGTATGCCCGTAATGCATTGACCAACTTGTTGTGCCATGGATTTTTGTTATCCTGCAATAAATTTTTGATGATGTTGACTAGAATCTTGTTGGAAGACTCTGCTAATCCATTTCCCCGAGGATAATATGTAGTAGAGTGTCCTAAGGTAATCTGATATTTGCTGCAAAACTCCACCATATTCTTTGATTTGAATGCTGCTACATTTCCAGTGATGATTTTCCTGGGACATCCAAATTTTGAAAGAATGTTAGTTTCTAAAAACTTAATGATCATAGCCTCACTGGCTTGCCTTGTAGGTACAACTTCAATCCACTTGGTAAAACAATCAGTGGTTGTAAGAATCCATTTTTTTTGTCCTGATGATGGTGGATGTATTTCTCCAATGAAATCCAAACCCCATTGTTGAAAAAAAGTTTCAACCGATATTGGTTTCAAGGGTAAAGGAAGTAGTTTCCTTTTACCTTCAAATATTTGACATCTATGACATGAGGTCACGTTCTTGTGGACATATGCAAATAAGGTGGGTCAATAAAAACCAACTCTTAGAATTTTGTTGGCAGTGGTCTTCCAGTTCAAATTTCCACCACAATCTCCTTCTTGAAATACCTGCAAAGATTTATCTTCCTCATATTTCAATAAACAATTTAGTAAAATCCCTTCAACATCTTTCCAATACAAATTTCCATTTAAAATACAATACTTCATAGCTTTGAGTTTAAGAAATCTATCTTTAGTCTTGGTTAAACTAGGAGGAGCTTGTAAATGATGTAAAACAAAAATCAGGTCTGCATACCAGGGAGAGGTTGAGAAAGCCTCTTTAACTTGTGGAATTGCCTGCTCTTCTTGTTCATCCACCGCAACTAGAAAATTAATATCCAAAGCATGAAAATTAGACTCAGCCATTGATTTAGCTAATCCTTGACCCTTAATGAGCTTGGTTGGTTTGATCTCAATATCATATTAAGGTATAAAAAAAATCCATTTACCCCTTTTTCCATCAAGACTGTCTTGGGTTAGAATATCTTTCACCACAGAATTTGGGACATAAGAAATTATATGTGAATGAAGAATATATACTCTAAAATCTTTGATTGCTTTTACCAAAGCAAAACCTTGCTTTTCCATGATGTTATAATTTAGTGAAACATCTCTCAAGGATTTACTAAAGAAAGCAATAGGTTGTTCATGGCCTTCATTGTTCTTCTGCAAGAGAACTNTCCATGAATAACTTTAACATTTATTTCTTGTGGCCTTTAGTCTCAACCACTTCTTTAGCTTGTGAATCTTCTATAGCTAGAAGATTCAACTACTTTCTAAGATATTCTATATCAAAATTCTTATTTAACAACTACTCTGTTGCCTTGACATTTGTTGGGTCATACCCAATCTTAAGAACCAATTCTTCTAGTGATTTTATTTTGTTATCCTTGGCCAAAGAATAAATCTTCTCAAGCTTTAATTGGGACTGAATATTGTTCAAGGATACCTGCAACTTAGAAGTAGTCATTGAGGTATTTGTCAAGGTTGAGAATATCATTTCTGTTGTCTACCTATGCATTTCCATCTGGTCCACTGGATGAACATCTTTTATATCAAATTCAAAATAAGTCTTTTTGTAGTCTACAACTATTCTTGGATGGAGAACTTGTGCTTGTAAGATTGTCATTTTCATTCTTCCTCTTTCTGTGTCAAAATATGAAAACAGTCTATGTTGAGCAGTGGAGGTCTACTTCCAGAACTGAGTGTAGGTGTTTCTTTTGAGGAGCTCATTTCATTGCTTGATCTGTTTATATTTGTAAAAAATGTTTGACTCTATTTTCCTATGTGCTGATTCAGCTGTCAGAGTAGTGTCTGGGTTTCTTTGAGATGCTAGTGATGATGGAGAGCCTGTAACCAAAATGTCTAAATGTGTTGAAGATTTTGGTCCCTCCAAGACTATGGCGGACTTCATTTCTCCCTCCTTGAGTAAATCTGGTGTATGACTAGTTTTGGCCCTCTTTCTATAAACCTGTAAATCCTTAGCTGATACCTCTGTGACTGAAGGAGAAACTTCCTTCCTTGATCTCTTTTCTACATGCTTTTAGGGTGTGTTAGTATGTGAAGCAGTTATAGGGGCAGACTACTCCTCTTGTTCTTGTAATGTTTTTTCTTGCCACTGTGTTTGGTTCATGTATCCCTCCACATCTGGCCTCTGTATGTGAACATAAGGGACGATCCTTTGTTTGATTTCGAGTTCATAGATGAAACCAAATGGGTCATATTCCCAAGTAGAACTCAGAGGAAACCTCATTTGTTTCAGGAGGTTATCTACTTCTTCTCTTGCTGATTTCTTGTTGCAGATGAAAGGTCCAACTTGGGTTTTGATTCCGAGTTTGGACTTCTTCTTTGCTGCAACAAATGAATGTCATCTCAATTCACCATTTGCCTTATGTATTCTAGTGAAAAAATCCTCACTGGGAGGTATTTGGGAAGTTTGTAAGGAGGAATCTCACACCCATATATCCTTATCTCTGTATGGTTTTGGTATAAATACTAATCCCCTATCTTAGCTTGATCAGATGGGTGCAAGACCCTCTGAATTTCTTTACTGATCCTTGGATCTGTGCTGTTGTTCATCATACAAACAATTGGGTGAATGAAATGATCTATGGATTCCTTGAAGCTGAACTATGTTGAATTTTTCCTCACCAATGAGGTCCATGATGTCACTTGCTATGGGATTCCTTCATGGTTTAATTTCTTAAATGCACAGGGAAACTTGTCTGACTAGTATAATACAAACATGTAGACCATAACTAAAGAGTATGTGAACATCCCTTCAGTTGGAAACTTGAATAATTGATCATGAATATTATAAGCCATAAATTGACAGAAGTTGAATTTAATGGCAACTCTTTCTTATGTATAAAATATGTATAGAAAACCTAAAATAGGCTCATCTACCAATTCATATGAGTAATAAATGAATAGGTAAGAAAGAATGGATATGATCTGGTTGGATTTGACATTGAATATGGAAGATGAGTAAGGTGGATTCTTCTTGGGAAATCGGGCATCTTCTGGGAGGAAAATCTCAAAGATCTAGGCTCTTTGGGGGAAATTGAGTTTCTGGTATAGGTCATTTAGGGATTCAATGGAGAATGGGACAACTGAGTCGTTTCTATGGATTTGCAACATCTGGTTGATGGCTTCGAAGGTGACTATGAACAATATTTCACCAGTGGAGGAGGAAATGGCTCTTTAGCCGGGCAAATAGCGGGCTTGACATCTGAGAGAAAATTCAAGGAAATGGTGGGTTTGAGGAAACATGTACAGAGGTAAATTGGACTCCCAGAGTCCAATTTCATCACTCTGGTCCAGAAAAATATCTTTCTTCCATGAGTGAAATTCGAAGAATTCTAATTCACACCTTGGCTTTGTGACTTTGTAATATTTATCTGCTAGGGGGATGTGTTCTAGGTCGACAGGAGGGGGTAGGATTGGGTTCTCAGCTGTATATGCAGATTTATCCTTGGGGGCTATAATTAACATAGCTTATAGTAACAATAATGGTGGAACTCTATTACCCGGGGAAAAATCTTCTCCTGCCGATGGTGAGAGGTCGTGGCGATTAACTTGACAACTTGGTTCGATGCGGTATCCATGGTGTCTGTGTTAGAAAATGGTGTAATAGGATGTGAAATGGGGTTTTAAAATATGCAAAAGGTTTCCTNTTTTTTGAATGGCTTCAATTCTACTAGGATCAATTTTAATTCCATCCTTTGATATGATATGTCCTAACAATTTACCTTCTTCTAGACCAAATAATGTTTTTTTTGGATTAAGGGAGATTCCAAATCTCTTGCATTTTTCAAAAACTCTTCTCAGGTGGAGCAAGTGTTCTTCATCTATTTTTGAAAAACAGTGATATCATCCAGGTATATAACAATGAATCTTCCAAGTTCATCCACAAAAGAAATATCCATTTCTCTTTGAAATGTAGTCCCAACATTCATTAAACTAAAAGGAATTTTCACATACATGAAAGTTCCCCAAGGTGTAGTAAATGATGTTTTCTCTTAATCATAAGGGTGGACTAAAACTTGATTGTAACTAGAAAAACCATCTAACAGAAAAATTCTATTGGACCCAACTACCTTATGAAAAATATGGTCCATTTTGGGTAAGGGATAGTTGTCTTTGAGAGAGACTTTATTAAGGTTTATGAAATCAATGCACAGTCTGATTTCTTCGCTCTTCTTCCTGGTTGGAACTAACTTTGACACCCATTTAGAAAATGTTAACGGGACAATGATTTTAGCATCACACATTATTTTTATTTCTTTTTCAATTAGAGGCATCAACCTTGGGTTAATCCTCCTAAGTTTTTGTTTAAAAGGATTTTGGTCTTATTTTATGGGAATTTTATGTTGTATAATGCTAGTGTCATAATATTTTAGATCTTCATAGCTCCATGGAAAAACATCTATAAATTCTTTGAATAATTCTATGTATTTTTGTTTTTGAGCAGGTGGTAAAGATTTAGATAGTTTAATCATCTTTGGTTCCTTTTCAGTTCCTATGTTGCAGTCTTCAACTTCCTTTCCAGTAGGTTCAATTTTAGGTTTTTTGGCCACATCATCAAAATCAAACAATGCTTCCAAAGGGACTATAAAACTCTAGGAAGAATATTATCTTTCAATTGCAAAGTGTCCAGATCTTCTTGTTTTTGATTTTTTTCTTCTAAACCTATCTTATCTACATTTTATTTTTCATCATCACTATCAACATCTATGTTGGCACATTCAAATTCATTCTTTGATTGCAAGAAATTTTCAATTTGTTCATCATTTCCAAAAACTTGCCAATATCTGATGTTGTCTGGGATAGTAGGTCCGCACTTCACTTCAACTATGTAATGGTGATTAGGATGAAATGGTATCTTACAAGTAGTTTCCAAGGTATCCAGACCATCAACAATAATGTTTTGGTCTCTGGGAAATGCTAGCAAATCATATTCAATAAATCATTCCAGAAAATCTAGCACAACATTTCTGTAGGCTCTCAATCTTGGGTTTTAGGAGAGTATTGATCTTTGATCTGTTTTATTATCATTTTAGAATCACCCCTAATTGCAATTCTCTTAGTACCAAACTTCTTTAAAAGTTGAAAACCTAGCATTGAGGCTTCATATTTAGCTATATTGTTGGTACACTGGAAATTTAACTTGTAGGAATTACCTTCTGTATGATTTGTTTTTGGATTAGAAACCCACACACCGGCTTCTGATCCTTTCTTACTAACAACACCATCAAAGTCTAAACTCCACAGAGGTTTTGTTTGTCTATCAGATTTCACCATTATTGTTTCATTTTCTTCCAAAGATTTTTTGTCTTCTTCCATGTTATAAACATCATCTTCTAAATTGGCAATCTGTCTTTCCATATCTCCATCATTGTTCAAAATAAAATAATCAAGGTCAGAATGAAAAAAATATAAGGGATAATTGTGTGGTTTATCCTGACTACTGACCATGTATTTCATCAATGTCTCCCTATATAATCTGCTTTGTTGACCAAATAATGGGATGTTAGCATAAGACTTGTCTAGTTGAAGGGTACCTTGTAACTTGTCTCCCCATGAGTGAGACAATAACATGCCATATTTAGGAGGTATATCTGTAAGAACTATGTCCATTACCATACTCTTGGTTGCGATTTGTGCTAAATTAACACACAAATCTTTGATCAGACCTATGCATTTTACTTTACTTGAATCAAAAGAATATAAATCTTTGTATGATCTAGTGATATCAAGTCCTAGTTTCTCCATAATAGCCTTAGGCATAAGGTTGTGGGAAGCACCAGAGTCCAGCATGGAATTGTGCAATTTTTTTTTCATGAATGTTTAAACTAATGTAAAATGGAGGTACAACACCAGTTTTATATTTTCCATCCACTTCAGGCCCAAATAATAATTTTGGTTGATAATCAACAATATTTACTGTATATGTACCTGCCTATATGCTCAGAGATTTTATCACTTTTGATTTGTAAGAATTCTTTCTCATTAACTCTGTTAGAGGAATGGGTATTTTGAGTTTTTCCAATTCACTTTCAAAGTTGAATAAGGTTTGAGTATTATTTTGGTTAGAGAAATCTGATTTTTCAACAACATTCTTCTCTGAAGTATCTTTGGGCTGGATGGTCGAGCGAACATCAATTTGAGATGTTTTTGAGACAAAATCAGATGTTCTTTTGGTTGGGATCTCTGAGTTTTTCTTAGGGGGACTATCATGAAATTTCTTAGTAGGTGTATCAGCTGTCTTTCTAAAGTTAGAAGCTTTCTTAGTTGGATTATCATTAGAATTCTTACTTCTTAGGTTATACTATCTATGATCTTCCATAATTTCATTTTCAAAAGCTTGTTGATCTGATTATTCTTCTTCAATTTTAGTTTGTGACAGAAGGAAAAGGTCATGTTCTTCTTGGGTAAGAAAAATAGAATCATTATCATTTATTCCCATTAAATTAATGTGAACATCATCAAGTCCCTCAATTGTTTCTTCCCCTTCATCATCATAATTTTCTTGAAAAGGGGGTCTAATCTATTGATCTCGACATCTTTGTTCTCTTTGTTCTCTTGGTTCTCTTTGTCTGATTTGGAGTTGATTTCTCCTAAAATTAGTATTTCTAATTTGGGGACTAGGTTTATTTTCTCTTGGTGGATTCCTATTAGTGATGTCTTATATTTCCATCATCCTTTCCATGGTTCTAACTAAGGAGTCTATTTTAGAATCAAAAGAAGAGGTATATGGTTATTCTTTGATAGTTACTCTCCTCTCTATTCTTTGTCTAGCTCTCTTAGCTAACAGATTTGCCTCTACACTCACAAAACATCTTTGCATTTCTTCCAAAGTTGTAGGGTTTATTTCTCTCAATTGATAAGACATGTCAACATCAAAACCATCAGGGAATTTGATCAAAGCTAAACCTTGGGAAGGTTTAATGTTTGTTGGAATTGCATTATAAATATTGTTAAATCTAGAGCAATAATCTTGTACACTTTTCCCTTGATTTATTTTAATACTTTCATATTCAGATAAGATTTGAAGTGGATTTTTCTTGACTTCCCATCTATTGAGGAATGATTGTGAAATGAAGTAATGTCATTGAGGCTAGCAGCTGGTAAGGATTTGAACCATTTCCTAACTTCTCCATTTAAGCTTTAGGAAAACAACCTCATTTTGACATCTTCTTCATCAAATTATTGCAGGTCAAAGAAGTCATTCATCTTATCAACATGCTGTTGTGCAGTCATATTTTCAGTGCCATCAAACTAAGGAATCCTAGTTTGATATTCTTGAGGAATATTGTGTAAGGGAGCAACCAAAATGAGGGGATCATATCTTGCTTCCATGATTGGTGGAGTAGGATGGATAATAGTTGATCCCGTGGAAGGTGTGGGTGCAGGAACTCATGTGACAGGATAGATCACAACCTGTGAAGTTATTGGAGAAGTAGTGGAAGATATGGAAGAAGCAGGGCTAAAAGATATATGATGAACTAATTGAGGATTGATAGATGATGCATAGATGGCCAGGGAAGAAATATCAACAGACTACTGAATGTAGGCTTTATGCAAAGATTGATCAAATTCTAATTCTATATCTTGTAACTTCTCGAAATTTTGAAGGATTTGTTGATCAAGATCTGATCTAGGAGAGTGTATTTCAGGTGTATTAGGTTGGAGGATAGCTTGATCTAAAACTGTTTCATCTACAACACTATCAGATTTGGTTCTGAATAGGCTATGCTCAAATGGTAGATCAAAATGGATATCTTGAATTGTGACAAACTTCTTTGGAAGAGAGGTTGCACTAGGAAGAGGACTACTACTCCCTTGACTTTCTGCTAAAATTCTTTTTTCTGATCAATTTTTCAGGTTTATCTACTATTTTTACAGGTTTTGGGTCAGGATGAGATTTGGTGTAAACTCTTTTTGGAGCCAGAACTTAAACTTTAAAAACCTAATTAATTATTTACAATTTTTTACAACCTCTGAACATTTATCTCTTAAGATTGTAGATCTTTGATTGTCCAGAAATAAAGTTTTCTTACTTAGGGAATATAATTCATAAAGTTGGAAAATTTGTTCTTCCCTAGTATGGTCGCCACTATGTTATCACTCTGTAATTTCCAGAGGTTGTAGAAGAAAATAAAGAGGTAACCGATCTATGAATTCCTTGAAGCTGAACTCTGTTGAATTTTTCCTCACCAATGAGGTCCATGATGTCACTAGCTGTGGGATTCCTTCTTGGTTTAATTTCTTAAATGCATAGGGAAACCCGTCTGACTGGAAGAATAAAATCATGTAGACCATAATGAAGAGTATTTGAACATCCCTTCAATTGGAAACCTGAATAACTGATCATGAATATTATCAGCCATAAATTGAGTAAAGTTGAATTTAATGGAAACTCTTTCTTCTGTATAAAATATGGATAGAAAACCTAAAATAGGTTCATCTACCCATTCATTTGATTAATAACCTAATAGGTAATAAATCATGGATATGATCTGGTTGGATTTGACAGTGAAGATGGAAGATGAGTAAGGTGGATTCTTCTTGGGCAATTGGGAATCTTCTGGGAGGAAAATCTCAAAGATCTGGGCTATTTGGGGGAAATTGAGTTTCTCGTATAGGTTGTTTAGGGATTCAATGGAGAAGAGAAAACTGAGTTGTTTCTAGGGATTTGCAACATCTGGTCGATGGATTCAGAGGTGAATGTGAACAATATTTCAATGGAGGAGGAGGCAATGACTCTTTGGATGGAAAAATAGCAGGCTTGACACCTGAGAGAAAATGTTATGGGGTGGTTAACGATCACAGGGAATGTTTTAATTGGGTAATGGGTATGTAGGATAGAACAAATGGTGTGTAGTAATAGGACTACGGTGGTAGGGTGAGGTCAGTGGTATCGGGTTGTGGTTTGAAAGATTTAGGAGGTGGGGGGTAGGTGGTAAGTGGAAATAGGAGGGGGGGGGGTCCGAAATGTTGAGGAGTTTCCACGTGAGGTGGGACATGCGGTTGGGAAAACCACTTTTCCGACCTCCTCATCGTTAAAGGGACAAACATTTTGGGAAAACCACTTTTCCTTTTTTTCTATTTTTATTTTTTATTTTTTTTATACCCTCTTTTCATTTTTTCTATTTTTATCTTTTTCTTTTTCTTTTTTTTTTTGAAAATCATTTGCAGAATGAAATATTATTTACAATTTAAAATGAATGAAGGAAGAAATTTCAATCACCAGGTGATACTATGAAATATATGGTTATAAAAAACTCCATATTAGTATATACGGGTTTGATAAAGGAAGAGGTGGAGTTTGTAAAGAAAATGTCAACGATTTGAATTATTAATTGATAATGTTTGACAACACAATTCCGAAAAAAATTGCTACAAGAATCATTGTTGCACTCATATAGAAATATTGTGCACAAGCCCGAGTTTTCATACCCATTTTTCTTCTATCAATTTACCATGAGGTATTAAAGTCGAGGTTTGTTTGCAAAACAATGAACTAATATATGATATTGTTGCTATAGATTCATAATCATTTGCATAATTGTACTCATAAATTAGTTTTTGAAAATAATTACTACCTGCAAGATTTGTCTCAAAGGACAACTATTTTTACAAGTTGGGGTTGTATATTTTTAAATTTCCATTGATCCATCACTCAAATACATGAGTTGGATAAGTACAACAATGAGATAATATTCAATATTGATTGGAATAAGGATATCATATTTGCAAATTATCCTTTTGTTATAGTAGAATCAATCATTAAATGATTGATCTGATGCATAAAAAGAGGGATATGAGTTTCATAGCAGTTTTGGTAGAATCTGAAGGATATTAAAAACAAGGATAGGGTTTATAATTGTGAGGAATATTCACCAACAATTTGACAACTCATGTTGATAGCACAATTGTGAAAGACATTGTTAGAGGGATCATCATTGTATTCTTCTAGCTAGAGATTTTATACATATTTTTCATATGTATGAGCTAAAGTATTCATACACAATGTCCTTCAATATGATGTTTTGATATATGGATTGAGGTTTTTATAGGTTGAAGTATGTTTGTAAGCAATGAAAAAATGAGCCAATATGTGGTATCATTGTGATAGTGCAATAATGTAACATTTCTCTACTGGGCCATATACTCTTTCAAAACCGATAACATTTCACATCTATTTCAAGCATATTCTAGAGTCAAAAGCTTGACTAATTAGAGGAATTTAGTGCTTATTGGTTACTCTTGCAACATATACCTCACGGCCATCAAACAATTTCATATGAAAATTAGATATGATGAAGGTATAATTTCAAAATCCGTTGAGGATGATCAAGTAATGATACTTATATATTGATCTTGGTCATATTGATCATTTTAGAACTTGGTCATATTGATCGTGGTCATGGATGAATCATTTCATAACTTGGTCATATTGATCTTGGCTCATTATCATAAGAAGGTGGTAGTCTCAATTATGATTCTTTAGCGTCGATTTGGGAATGATTATGGTGATGATTTTGAAGCATAGTCACTAGTGTTGGAATTAACAAACATCAGTATCAACTATTCTCTCCACAAGAAACAAAACTCATCGATTAATTTGAATTGCTTAAGTTCCAGTTGTGTATGCATGAGTACTGTGTAAATAGAGGAATATACTTCATTCTCTGTAATCTTGTATATATGAGAGTTAAAAATTGAGATCAAATGACATGGGGGGGCATGCCAATAGGAGAAATATTGATAATATCACTGCTTTTATTTCCAATCCCGAGGTAGTAGCTGCTTTGATTTACACAATTTGGATGGATTCAATTTCTCCAAATATTCCAAGGAGGAGACCCACATCTAACTATAGAATTTTCTCATTTGATTGATGGTGTATAGACCAAAATTTGTGTTATTAGGATTGATATAATAGATTCCTCCATTACCAAGGAAACACAGTTACCTAGGCATGGAGAAAGATGGTTCAAAATTATTAAGTTATCCACTGATATTTGGGTTTAGTTCCTTAAGGCTACAGTGTGAACTCGAGATTTTCGAACAGGGATTCTTAGAAATTTGTTATCCTTTCCTTGGGATGAGGTCACATTCCATCTCCAAAAGTACATCACTAATGAGGGGAACTATAGCATGGTTTATCATTATCATATATGTTTGATTCTGCATATGAAGAAACACCAACTTATGAATATCCCTTTTTAAATGTAGAAAATCTTGGTTAAAATGGCTACTTTGGCACACAAGAAGCAAGAACATGAAACACGATTTTATAATCATGGAATAATAAAAATGCTTGTGATAAATGAGCTAAGAGAAAGAGGATGGGATTGGAGCACCTTCATGTATGGAAGAATTTAGAATAGGAAGCCATGAGCTAGGGTTTTACCCCCCTTTCCATGCCCAGGTTCAAGGAGACAGGGCTAGGGTGAAGCCTCAACTTAAACACCCCTCACCAATGTAGCCTCAACATCATACCATGGTCGAACTAAGACTTGATCTCTAAAGAGGAAAAATGAGTCGTGCACTGCTATTGAAACAAAGGATAAAAACACCTAGGATTGAATGCTCATGATTATAAAGGTTTGAAGGAATGTATTGAGTATGGTTTTGATCATTCCAAAGAGACAAGGGTACATATATTTTATTATGAAGATGAGGAAATGGACGATGATGCCTAGCCCGCAATAGCTCAGCATGTCAAAGCCTCCAAAAGAAAGATGCATACTCCATACATACACAAGAGGAAATCCCAATATAAAGTTAAGAATCCATTCCCACTTTTTTGTAAATCCAAATTATACCAAAATCCTCCATATTTAAAGATACTCAAGATCATTGAATGACTTTGACATAGGAATTTGAAGCTTAAAAAACAATTATATAGGTATAAAAGATAGACCTCCAGTATGTGTGTTGATCCAAATTTTATGAGCAGAACGAGATGACTATAGATTATTAACAGGTGATTAACACAAAATAACAGAGATACAATAAAACTAGTTTTCTATTCAATAAGGAAATAAGTTGAAACTGTAAAATGCAACAGAAACAAGCTTGCTGGAATGGTGGTGGCTTATCTCTGAGAAGAAATGTGATGACTACGCTCATTCAAAAGAAGCTGATTACAATGAGGCTCTGAAGGAATTTTTGCAATAAACAGGAATTCCAAAAACCCTAGACATCCAAAAACCTAACCCTAGGAGATGAAGCGTCGAAAGTCACGTGGGCCCCGTCTGGGTAAGTTAGTACATCAACTTCCCTGGGTCGTAACTTTTGCATACGATCTCCGTTTTAGGCGTATGATAGCCCATTGGAAAGGTATCGTCGAGGAGATTCATTTTTGGGGATAAATAATGCCTTCAGATATAATTGAGAATATCTATTCCAAAAAACCTTCATTTAGGCCCTCAAAATGGCCCTAGAAGTTAAAACTACTAAAAATAGTAAATTGCCAAAATTGTGAGAAAACTGTTTTGAGCTAGTTGGAAAAGGTGGGTGGCCATAGATATCCACCTAGATCAATCCTCCCTCCTTAGGAATAAATTGTCTCCATTGCATTGAGTTTCCCCATTAGATGAGGAAATTTCTACTGAATTTGGCCCCGTGTGAGCCACTTGCCTTGGTGCAAGAGATGCCCTGCTTTGACGACTCGATAAAGATGGATCCTTTGCTTTTGAGTTCCCTTGATATGTGTGTCCACAATATGATCATTGGATGCCTATTGTATGCATTTGGGGTTGAGCTCTATTGGTGTCAGCTTCTCTGCTACGTCTGAGGTGTCCAATAATGGTGGGAAATAAAGGCGAAGGAGATCCATGTTGAACACTAGGTGTAGGCCAAGGAAAGGAGGAATGTTGAGCTCAAAAGAATTATCCCCCATGACCTTGGTGATGGTGTATGG
>JZKD02S1080000.1:79732-117760 GCA_000966675.3 Picea glauca | reverse complement strand
CTTTTCTTAAGATCATCTCTAGTTCTTCTTTCCCACCATATGAGAGTTGTGCCTCCCATTTTGAGACTTGCTAGTTGGATCTTAGTTTCGTCATCAACAATCCTTTGTATCCTGCTATAGACTTCTAATTGTCTCACCCAATTATCTAGCTTTTTGGCATCTAATTCACCATCATAAGTGGGTAATTGAAACTTTACATCTAACTTTAATAACGGCATATAAGAAGAATGATGAGTTTTTTTCTTATCCTTGGAGGAATGTACAATTGCTTCATTATTAGATGATGAGGATGAAAGAGAAGAAGGTTATGAAGGTCCAACACCTCCAACTCCTCCTTCTGCTCTTACCGAAGATTCACCTTCTTCAACTTTTGGATTCCTTCGCTGACCTCTTTCATGGTAAATCTCCTCTACCATGTCTTGCATCAATTTAAAGGCCTCGAAGAAATCATCTTCAAATTTGAAGGGACCCAATTTCTGTGGGGAAGACATCTCTTGCTTATGCGGTCACCTTTGAATCGTTGTGTCAAGAGCCTCAAGTTGGCCTTCTCCTCACTTGAGTTTTTCTCTCGTGAGAATCCAATGCTTGCAATTCCTGTCAAACCTTCACAACCAAATGCTCTGATACCATAAACTTGATCCAAAAACGAATGTATTACTGATAAATCGCAAGTTAGTTTTAATGTACTTTTTGCATTGGATCGTTAAGAATGTAAAATACATAAAATTGTTATCTTGTTTGTGGAATATCAAATGTGACTTTTACTTTATGCATATTAATGTATAAAGATATTGGCCAATAATATCCATGCTGCAAATGAAGAGAATAGAACAGAAAAACAGAAAGAGAAATAGAGACAAGAGGTTGATAACGAAGTTCACCAATCGTTGGCTATGTCTTTGGGTCCGCTTCCAAGTGGAGGACCTCTTTATTTCTCTTTAAAATGCTCAAAGTTCTCTTTCTTTTGTGCAATACCTCCTTGATCAGATTCATGCATGCACCATCAAAATCCTCTCAACAACATGAGAAAAACGCCTCTCAAAACATGAGAAAAGGCCAAAATTTACAAACTGCTCCTTCAAAACCCTGCATCAAAAAGTCTCCTACAAGATTCAAAAATATTGGTTCTTATATATTTCAAGGCTCAGATGAAGAATCCCAACTTCCCTCAAGATCTAGCCTCTTTCTAGGATCAAATCCCCCTTCAAATGGCCTAAAATCCTCAAAAAATCTATTTTCTGGGCATAATATCAAGCAAAAATCACCTCTGTAATGTTTAAAAACCACTTTTAAACCAAAAATGTAGAGTGGCCCCCAAGACAAGGTGCACGCCCCCTTTACCAGGTCACATGGGGCCACATGGCCAAGTTCCAGCACTCCAAGTGTTATGCGCCAGCCCCCTTAACTATTAGCTCCTAGTTTTGGGGTGCCTTCCATGGGATCTGGGCTAATCTGCCCTTGGGTGTGCCCAGAATTAGTCGTTGGACGCACTCCTGTAATGAAACCACATGTTGGGGCTTATACCTAGCCCCCTTGTGCCCTCCTTTGGATATTTGACCCCAAAACTATAGGAAATTGGGTTTATTTCATAAATTTGACTTTTGGCAGGTTGGTAATTGAACTTTTTGAAAGACTTGGAGCTAGCCATGGGTCAGAGGTTCGAATCCCATGGACCCCCAAATACTTTTTACATGCCAACCAGTAGTGAAGTGCCACGTGGCTTCCCCTATCTGGGCCATGTGGCACTTATTCATTTGCCAGTTGACCATTGACTTTTGCCATAGAAGAATTTGATTGTCATGTGATATTTTTCACATCCGGAGTCTATTTTGAGGAAATGAATATATGGCCAAAATCAACGTGACGACACAGTCGCGGTGGAATTGGTTTCATCCAATTCTAAGAACTTTTATTTTTGAGCATTTTCTGAGCCTAGGGAGCCTCCTGGATCAAATGGTATCATAAAATTATCAAGCCATGGGAAGAGAAATATGTAGGAATAAATGGGACTATCCTGTAGTGACAAAAGTACACAAGTATGAATCTTGGAAGCAATGCTTGCAAACCTTTATGAAAAATAGTCTTGTAATACTTTCAAAACTAATTTTCTAATTTACATTTGCAAAAGAGCCCAAAGCATATGTTGTAGTGTAGATTTTATTTTAAAATCACATGTCATACATTTTCCAGTTCCCCTAAAAGGTCAAATTCAGGTTGTACCAAGGGTTTTTCTATAGGTATTTTTTATGGGTAAGGTGAAGTAGAAACAAGTTCAAAAGGCTTGTGTTGATCAATATTTTTCAAGGTGGATGGTTGTAGGGATGGGGAAGAGTCTTATTTTTTTAGTTCATGTTCCTCTTCCTCATCATCATATTCCTTAATGACTGGTGAGGCATGTATATTAACTAATTTCCCTTAACGTAATTGTATATCATCACAATCCATAGAAGAAACAAAATAGTTCAAAAGAAGAGGTTGATCTGCATTGTATGTGGGTTGAGTTACTTTATTATTCATATTAGGCATGGGATGGGAAGGAATTTGTGGTGGTCTTTGAGGCAATTAACTAGATGGTAATTTCAATTTTTGTTGATGTCAAGTCAGAGGATGTGGTTGAAGTGTATATTGTTGAGGTGGATTTCCAAAATATGAATTCCCTCTCCAACCCTATTTCCAGGGTTGGTTCTGAGCTTAAGGGGGGAATTGCTTCCAAGACATGGGTCTGTACCGATTATGTTGTGGATATTTATATGTAATAAAGTATTGAGAGTATTTATATGATTATTGTTCCATGCCTAGTGGTTGTGGTGGCCATGGTCATTTATGGGTTGCAAAACATATTTTCTCAGTTTCTTCATTAGCCCCTTGATACATTGCCTTAAGCTTAGGTAAGCAGGGGAAATTATTTGTAGCATGGTTTTTTTCACAAATATCAAACACTTATATGTTATCTAGAGGACATTCCCGCAAGGGATTCTTCTCCCGACATTTAGAGAAAAATATCGATAATTATAAATTGACCCCCTCTTTATTTTTCATATCCCAAAGGGTATCTAACAGGGAGCTAAGTGAGCTAATAATGTCAATTTTAAAATTTTCCAACAAATTTCCTATCTCGGCTTTGGTAACTCCCCTTCTACTAGATGAATTGGTGACCTTTGAAACTATGTCTCTTGGGCCTCACCCATATTTGGTAGTGTCACGTGAATAGTGCCTACATTGTTCACGGATTTCATCATATGTTAACTGGGATATTCTCCATCCCTCACAATATTTCTTCATTCCTTTATATCATTTTGAAAATTTCCTCCCTAATATCCCTCACCTTACAATAATCCTGGTATTTATTTAGGAATTTTTGTCTCATTTCATTCAAGTTTTAATAGAGTTTCGCCCAAACCCCATTAACCAGTGGAGTGCTACTTTTTTCAGAGTGTCTAGGACTAGTTTTAACTTTTGGGCATCAAAGGAGTAATCATAACTTCAGAGAAGGACATCAACCTCAAAGAGGAAAGTGTATGGATCCTCACTGGGAAATCCATGGACATTGAGTTAGGCAGAAGGTGGAATATTTTTCATTTGAGCCTGGTCATCATATTCATAGATAGTAATTGGTTCTTTCTATTTTGGTACTTCTACTACTTCCCACATACTAAGAAACTTAGTTTCCCATAATGCTAACGATTTATTTTATTCAATATAGTGATTAGGATATTCAATGGGATTCCCTGGGAAACCTTGATTTTTAGGGTTAGGAGATTCAGAAACAAGAGATCCTATGACTACATCAGCTATAGAATCAACCCTAGATAGACTATCTGGGATTTTGGATGTTATTTTATTAATTGGTATTTTAGGATGGGTTCCAAAGACACCTTTTGGGTTACCTTGTCCTTATGGTTTTCCTTCCAAGGTGTTAGTGTTGTGGGTGGCTCCTACTGCACCACAAGAATGACCAAGATAGTTTGTATATCCTCTAGTAATGCATCCTAAAATGACCTAAATAAATAACACAGGGATGGTGGTTGGTAAAGGATAAATTAACAAACTTCTATGCTACTTCCACCCTAGCATTTGTTATAGCAAGATTTGCCTCACCCTATGCAATCTTTCACATAAGGCCATTTTCCATTTCCCCATGCAGACTTAGCATCCCTGTTTGTAAAATCAAGAGCCAAAAATACATATTTTTTCACATGTACGCATCTTGCACACTATACATCATGTGTATACATAGGCTTCTCCACTACAACCCATGTACATCGATATTTGTGCCAGAAAATGAAAATTAATGTCGGGTTTCCATGTCACGATAGGAGATCTATGATCCTTGGCCTTCCATATATTGGAAACGTTTCAACTCGTCCCTTCAGTTCCATTTTGAAGGATATAAATGGGCCAATTCCGAGCTATGGAAAGAGGAGAAAGAATTCAACTTTGAGAGAAAATTTAATCTGAAGAAATTATTTACTTCATATTGAGTCTGCATCCCTTTTTCCTTTAAGTTTGAACAAAATGTTCATCCCCCAAGATCTTCCCTTATTGATTTAGAACCTGTTGGCAGCAATGATATAATTTCTATTTTTTATAAGTTGCATACACAAGGTCTCTAAATTTTCATTACTCATCATGAGCATTCTCACTAAACGACACTTGTCACTTGTCTCCTTTTACATATCTTCCTTTCGATTTTTGTTTTCATGACTGTAAGCATGAAAACTCGCAGCTGGAATTGACACTTTGTTTCGATTTTTTATTAAAGGAAAATTGTTCATATTTTTGCTATGAACATGATTATTCTCCTTGTTTATAACTCATTGGTTCTAAACGTGCCTTGGTTACATAAGTGAAAGACCTCCATGCATTAATTTTCGATTGATATTAATGGAGTTTTGATTCATAAAACTTTTAATTATTCAACTTTTATTTGATACACTTACCTTTGTAATCAAGCTATGAATGTGCGTACTATGGTTTTCAAGTGTTCTGATCCTTATACGTACCCATATGCCAAGGTTTCATATGAAGTACAGCATGCTATTACTACTCTGTATGATCTTGGGCTTCACAATTTCATTCCCACGCATGGTGATTAACGCCTCTGCCTACCGTTTGAACTGTCATAGTATTGTTTTGTGGAAACTCGAGGCTATGGCTCTGTGTTTTTTTTATCAAATCCTACCTCCGAGTTCTATGTTGATTTCCTTCTATTCGCCATGGCTCCAGTGGTAAGGATTGATCCCAAATGGCATCCAAACCTTGTTATCATATGATAACGCCAGGGACAATTTAGAAAGGAGTGGTTGGCACTTGTTCATTGAAAAGTTTAAGGGTTTCAATCTGAGAGTTGCCCAAGAGTTCGCATTGACCTTCGATGGTTGCAGAGAAAAGATAGGTGACGTGCAGCTAGAGGTAACTAAATAATTTTTAAGCCAAGCTACAGGTTTACCAGCTGTTAGGAAAAAATGGTTCAAGAATGCAAAAGTTGAAGAGGTCCACTGGACTTTGATGTTCACCTCACGGAAAATTACTAGTTGCGACCGAGGTATGCCTGTCTCATATTTAAAACCTAGGTGGCATGATCTTCTTGCTATTGTGAAACGGTTCATTATGTGTGAAGGAAGATTTGGGTTAGTTTTCCTGTATCACCTGCGATTGCTTATGAATTTCATTGACTTCCCGTTGAACATGCCCTACTTCCTGCTTAGAATTATGTACAAGATGGGAAAGCGGTTTAGGAGGCAGAAGTCTGATTCTAGTTTATTCCATCATGGTTTAATTAAAATTATCCTTGTGCATCAGTTGCAATTACACAACGATTGTTGGGATGCTTTTGTTTTACGAAATGGCTTTGGCAATAGTGAGTTGGGACAGGTTGATAAGCATGTTATCACATAAACCCTTGTGAAACCTACCACCTCTCCTCCACCCCTCCTGCCCTGTGATCCTGCCCCTAATATTGAACCCTCGACCTACCCTTATGCTACTCAACTGGACAATAAACCGGATTCACACCCAAAGAGTTGCACTAAGACTGTTAAAAAACCCACAGGGAATAAGCTAAAGGGTAGCGTCAATGTTAATTATAAGAATAAAAGGGTTGGTCGTTTGATTTCACGATGTGCTTGAAACAAATCCAAACCTTATGTAGACACAAAAAACACAATTGAGGTAAGTGAAGACTCGGATTCAGAAATTGAAAGGTTCTTGGCCGAAGAGGATCTAATGTCATATGGACTTTTCCCTGACAGACCCTACGATTATGTTAGCAACCTGCCTCCATGTCTAAAGGATAATCCTGAATTTCCTAGCATTTGACTATGTGATAAACCTACCTTTCGCGTGGAAAATTCTCCAACTGTTAATGCTATCAGTGCCAATGCACAATCCCTACAGCTGCAGTGTAATGAATGTCGATCCTGGATCAATAGGTATTATACAGATGTGCCTTTACTACAGTCCCGGCTTAAATATTTGAAAGGCCAAATGGATTCATTGACAAACGAGAACAGTAGACTCCAATCCATAACTCAAGAAAAGGACAAACACCTAAAAACTACAAGATCTGTCATTTTTAAGAATATAGAGGCAACAACAGCAATCGTAAACTCCAAGATTGCTTGATATGTTTTAATCCCATGATTTCAGGTATGATCTTTTTGGATTTTAGTATGATTTTGTCACTCTCAATTTAGGATATATGATTTGATTGAATATATTATCTTTCTTATAAATATCAGTTTGTTTTTTTTGTTGAATAAAATATGATTGTAGTTGTAATTATAACTAGCTACATAATCGTAAGATTCTATAGCCAGTTAGAAAAATTCGAATTGCTTGTTTTGACAATTGAAAACACATCTAAAATCTTCCCATTTTCATTTGTTTTCAGGAACCCATGATTTCTAAGGAGATTTGAGGCACTGTTGGGATCTCCCAGTCATACCATCTTTATGTTTTTAATAAATAGATTAGGTTGTTGATATTTTGATATCAAGTAAAATCAAGGAGGTTGCAACTCCCATATTTTTTGAACAGATTTGATATTATCAACAGGAAACATTTTGTTCCTGGAACCTATATAAGCATGTTATTTTGTAAACATGAGACCATCTCTGCCTGGGGTAAGACTATGGATTTTTCATTTACAGACTTGAATGAAATATAATACTCATCACAGCTTTAGCTTTTCTGTATTGTGGTTTTATTCAAGTCATGATTATTTCAATTTGTAATTAGATTATTATTGCTTTCACTGTCATGGTTTACTACAAATTGCTATGATAAAAATTTATATATTATCCATGTTTTATGTTCCAGATTGAACACACAACAATCATTTTGTTCAAACTTGAATTAAGAGATTTATCTTTATCTTTTATTGAATGTTTATACACAAGTTCTCATAGCAGGATTTATCTTAATGTGGTTGCTTGTGAAATTATGAGATTGTTGTGATCATATCTCTTATATGTTCTATCATTCGAATTCTATCATTACTGCTTCACATTTATGAGAAGCAATTGTAGGATCTGTTGCGGGTTTACCTCATAAGACAGAGAGATTGGATGCTACACACTGAACAAATATTGGATGTGATAATAGGTCAGTTTGTTAGTTTGATTTCATTAGTTTAATGAATACAAAAATTTTCTGCAGTTAAAACATCTTCTACTATCTGTTATTTATGTTTTCAATTAGACAGTTTGATATTCCATTTCTAGAATATAAATAGATTAAATAATAGTTTTATTGTTCTTTAAAAAATCAATTTATATTCGATTTTCGTGGATTTAGATTAAAATTCGTATTGTGTACATATTTTATATATATTAGAAATACAATCATTTGTATATATTGTACATATAATAAGTAGAGTTATTTTATAAACATTAGTTTGTTAAACTGTAAATATATATTAGATCTATATATAGTTTTCAGCGATTGTTATTCACCAAGTTATTGCATTTCCTTTAGTTTTGTTTTTTCGCTTTCTTTAGGACTTAGATTGACCAACGGAGCCGCTAAACCCATCAGAGTGGATTAATCCAAATGGCTTGGGGTAATTAGACAACCCCGGACCAGATTCACTCCTCCAGTTGATGAGCGGTCAATTTTGTCCGTCAACAAATGGCGCTAGAAGGAGGGCCTGAAAACTATTAATGGCATGAGGAGGTCGTAAGACTTCTCCACCACCTACCTACTCACCTATAGTAACTAGAAGTCGTTCAGACGACAACATTGTCCCTCAAACAACCACCACATCAAACGAAGATCTACAGATCACAGTTGAACTAGTAACTCCAAACCCTACGAGTGGTGACATATAAGAGATTGTTCAGAAAACTCTCATAAGAACGCATAGTGCCTTAGCCCATATAAGACAACCAAACTGACCTTTGAATCAACCATTAGAGTTCTTTGATATCAGAGAACAACTTGGGGGTACTGACCTTACCTTAAACCCTACAGATCCAATCCTCACTCCTTCAGCAAGAGGATCTGGTATACCACCATCACCACCTCCTTCTTCTCCTTCTTCTTCTGGAGAAGAATCCTCTAACGAAGGCAGTTCCTCATCCCAGCCTTCGAAACCACCCACACCTATGGCCAACCAGAACAATCCCTCCAGAACCTAGCTCAACCAAGATGCAGTGGCCATACCAGGGCCTTAGCATCCTTTACCAAAACACCCGGAGAAATGGCTCCCTAAATTTGACCCGGACTCCAAACAAATCATTGAAGATCACATCAAAAATTTTATGTTAGCCATTAGACTTTGTAGTTTTGAGCACGAAGACGTAGTCTATAGATTGTTTCCCTACACCTTTGAAGGCAATGCCTCTACCTGGTGCTTTGCCCAATATCCCCACACCATCGTGTCATGGGAGAAATTTGAATCATGTTTCCTTGAGAAGTTTGGAGACGACAAGTCTCCTGAAGTTCTAGTCATGGAGCTTTCTAGTTTAAAAATGAACCCCAAAGAAAAGATCAAAGACTTTAATCAAAGGTTCGTGACACTAAAGAACCGGATCCCTACGGATTCGATGCCTGCCGAGAATCTTATTATCGCATATTATAAGAAAGACTTATATCAAAACATAGCCATTTGGGTAAAGAGATCCAAGAAAGCCACATTGTTAGAAGCCTTCGAAGAGTCTAGTCAGATCGAGAAAGACATTCTCAGTTTAAAAGACACTACTAGCAATGAGACAGAGACTAGTTCATCTTCCAAAAAAAAACCGAAATCCTCCCTAGACCTTCCCAAAACGAAGCTCAACCTGAAAGTTCAGATTTAGAAAACTTACAGAAAGTCATTCAAAAACTGTCCAACCAAGTTATAGATTTGAAAAGGATGGCTGAAGAAGCTTCTTTGAGCAAAGGGCCTTACAAACCCCCTTTTAGGAAGCCTTTTCCCACCAACCGACCTAATTCAAATACTGAAGGCCTAAATCTAGATAGCCTACAATTTTTTATTCAAACGATTCTAGAAGCACATGATAACTTGATTCCTCCCGAGATTCCTGAAGAAGTAGTTGAACAAGAGACAGCAGAAGAAGATGAATCCCCTCCGAATATTTTCGGACATTTTTTGGATAACATTTTTCAAGCTAATTTTGAAACAGTGCATCCTTACAATACTAGGATCAAGACAGCAAATAAGCCTTCTTCCGAAATCACTACGACTTTTCCTCCAAAACAGTATAAATCAACTGAGACTCAATAGAATTCAGTAAACCCAAGTTTGGATTATGATTTGGTTGAGGATCTAAAAAATCTTAGGGCTAACATTTATGTTTACGAATTGTTAAAACTCCATTTTCTTCTGCAAAAAATGCTACAGAATATTGTAGAGAACAACAAAAATAGCAATCCGAGCAGTAACAAAGGTGTTCAAAACAACCCCAAAATTTCTCAGAAGGCCTCCTCCAAAACCACATCCGATCCTCATGAGAAAAGAAACCTCCCTGTAAATAATGTAACAAATGTAGATAAACCAGTTTTAGAGGCTGCGAGTAAAAAGAAACAAACTTCCACTGTTAATACTCGCAGAAATGTCCCTCCATTTTTGTTAACTTTTGAAATTTTCAATAGGAATGTACATAATTGTATGGTAGATTAAGGTGTGTCATCTAACGTAATGCCTTGGTCTGTTTTTCAAAAGATTAATGTCGAAGGTCAACCATCCAGCTTGATCGAACTAGTGTTAAAGTGATAGGCGAATTAAGAAATGTGCTTATAAAATTGTCATCTAATCCTAAAGTTCATCAAGTGATTGATATTATTGATGTAGATATCCCAGAATTTTATGGTTTGTTTTTTAGTAGAGATTGGTCAGAACAATTACATGGCTATTTTGCGACGGATTGGTCTCACCTATGGCTACCTAATAATGGAAAGCCCAATAGAATCAAGGTAAATTGTGAACGTTATCTGAAGTTCACGTTGACTGATTTAAATGATCCCAATGAACCATTCACTCCTTCTGCCAATTCGCTCGAAATACAGGGGATGGATACTTTTTTCAGTAATTTCATGGCCGAAACTTCCACTATCACTAACTCGAAACAGCAGTCTGAAATTTTGACATATACGCAGCCAACGTATATGTCAAAATCAAACACATGGTCCCTATCTTAGTGGACACATGCAACTGACGAAAATCAAACATGGTCCCTATACTTTGATGGGTCAAAATCCAAGGAAGGAGCTGGTGCAGGGTGTGTGCTCATCGATCCAAGGGGTAACAAGACTCGGATTGCTTGCCAGCTAGAATTTGAATGTACAAACAACATGGTCGAATACGAGGCACTCCTGCAAGGTCTCAAAAAAGCATTAGATCTGAACATTCAAAATTTGACTGTCTTTGGTGATTCGGAAATCGTGGTTAGACAAGTAAAAAATTATATCCACTGTTTATCCCTGCACCTTAAAAGCTATCAAACTGAGGTATGGAATTTGATGAACAATTTTTTTGCATTTAACATAAATTATATTCCTAGATTGAATAATTCGGAATCCGATTTGTTAGCTAACGTCGCTTCAAAACTTTTTCCTGCAGAAGGCTTATCTCCGAATGCATTTTTTGTCAAACTATTGTTCATACCATCTGTCCCAAACAACATCACGAATTGGAGAGTCTTTGATGACGATCAACAGATTATAAGTTTTCTGCATATGGAAGAAACCTTCCAGGGCACGGTGATTGATGAAGGTACCCATGATGAAAATCTTCGTGATTTTACGGTAATACCAGATCCGAGATCTCCAGAATCTTCATCAAACATGGTAAACTCTATCCCAAAATCTGTAGTTAGATTAGAAAAATTTTATGATCTTCATGACAAGTTCAGAAAATCAATGAGTTGTAAAATGAATAGTTCCTCTTTGACGCATGAAAATGTAAATTTGGGAACTAAAGACAACCCACAGTGCATTAATTTAGGGGTGGGGTGTTCTAAGAAAGAAAAAGTAGCATTTATTAAGTTGTTTAAGGAATTCAAAGATGTTTTTGTTTGGATGTACGACGACCTAAAAACCTTTGATCCTAACATCATACGACACGTTATTCCCATGAAACCCCAAACCCAACCTTTTCAACAAAATTTAAGGAAAATGTACCCAAAACTCGAACCAATGGTCAAGTAGGAATTAAAAAAACTCCTGAACGCTAAGATAATTTTCCCAGTTAGGCACACACAATGGGTTTCTAATCTTGTCCCTGTCAGAAAGAAGAGTGGTGAAATCCGACTATGTGTCAATTTCTGAAATCTTAACTGAGCGTCTGATAAAGACAACTACCCTGTCCCTCCCATGGAACAGATCCTTCAATAGGTATCTAGTTCTGAAATATTATCCTTGTTGGATGGTTTTTCAGTGTATAGCCAAGTCCTGATGTCCCCTCCAGACCAACTCAAAACCACCTTCCACACTCCATGGGGCACCTACGCTTATAGAAAGATTCCCTTTGGACTCATAAACGTCGGTGCCACTTTCTAGAGAGCGATGGACATCACTTTCCAAGGCTTAATCAATCAATTTGTGGTAGTTTACCTAGATGACGTCACTGTCTTCTGGAAAAATAAAGAAGATCATATAGCTCATTTAAGATCCGTTCTACAGGGATGTTGTAAGTACGGCATTTCTTTGAATCCAAAAAAATCTATCTTCGCAGTAGAACAAGGTAAACTCCTCAGATTCATTGTATCGAGGGAAGGTATGATTATCGACCTTGAAAGAACTCAAGTCATTTTGAAACTACCCCCTCCCTCATCAAAAAAGTCCATGCAATCTTTCTTAGGTCAGATAAACTTTGTTAGGAGATTCGTCCCCAGCTTTTCAGAAATGGTGAGACCATTATAAAACCTAATAAAAAAGGATGTACAGTACCATTGGGGACCTTTAGAAAGCCAGGCTTTTGATTCAATAAAAAAGGCCATAATAGACGCTCCTTCTCTAATGAGCCTCGAATTTTCGCAAGACTTCACCCTCTACATGTTTTCCTCTGACCGCTCATACGTTGAAAACAACGAAGTCCCAATTTCCTTTATGAGCTCAGCCTTCAAGGGGGTGGAACTTAATTACCCAGCAGTAGATCAGAAAGCCTATGCTGTTTTCAAAGCAGTAAATCACTTCCGATCTTATCTGTTGAAATCTAGGACGAAAATCATTGTCCCTTACCCGACTGTCAGAAATCTGTTAGTACAGAAAGAACTAGGAAAAAAAAGGGCAAACTGGGTCACATCCTTGCAAGAGTATGACATAGAAATCACCCTAGCACAAATAGTAAGAGGCCAAGGTTTATGCAGGTTGGTCATTGATTCAGTTGTAGGACAGCAAGAGGAAAATGATATGTTAAATCCAGGACATCCCTATCAAAATCAAATCTGTTGTGCACAAAATCCTGTTAGTTCCTGGTACGATGACATAAAATTTTGTCTTATACACGGATCATCTCCCCGTCACCTTGATCCCACAAAAAGGAGAGCACTAATATTAAAATCTGCTTCTTTTCAGCTGATTAATGGTATTTTGTTTCGTTAAAATTTTGATGGAGTACTAATGCATTGTCTTGAGAAAGATGAAGCAGAAAAAGTCTTATTGGAATTGCATGCAGGAGAAGCTGGTGGGAATTTTGGTGGAGACACCACTGCCCATAAAGTATTAAGAGCAATTTATTACTGGCCTGCCCTTTTTAAAGACACTCATTCTTTATGTCGCAAGTGTGTGATTTGTCAAAAAGCATCCGGACGGATGCAGAAACCAACTTTCCCTTTGCAACCAGTTTCGGTAGACTCCCTTTTTCAGCAGTGGGGTCTAGATATTATAGGCCCAATCAATCCGTCATCCTCGTAGTAGCATAAATATATCATAACAGCCACAGATTACTTAACCAGGTGGTCTGAAGCAACCCCATTAAAAGTTGTAAATACCAGTCAGGTAATATCCTTCCTGAATTCAAATATTATTACTCGTTTCAATATCCCTGAATGTCTGGTATTTGATAATGCTTCTTATTTTTCGTCTCTTGAAATGAGTGATTTCGCTCTAGAAAAAGAAATTAAATTAAAGTATTATGCCAGCTATTACCCCCAAGGCAACGGTTTGGCAAAATCGATTAATAAAAATATGATCAAAATTATCAAGAGAACAGTCTCTGAAAACCATAAAAATTGGCATAACGCATTGTTAAACGCAATCTGGGCTGATAGAGTAGCTCCAAAAACTATTGTGGGTAACTCACCTTTCTTTCTCATTTACGGCATGGAGGTGATTCTTCCACCACATATCCTTCTTCCATCTCTACAGTTATCGCAGAAAGTACAGGAAGAGGACTGTCCCCCTTTGGAGAGTCGAATTAACGCTTTGTTAAAATTAGAATAAGTGAGGGCTCAAGCAAAACGGAAATTGGATCAACATCAACTCATTGTTAAAAACTGGTTTGATTCCAATTCTACCTCTGACAAAAATTTTGAGGTAGGTGACCTTGTCCTAAAATGGGACAAACCTCATGAGGGAAAAGGAGAGCAAACAAAATTTCAGAACTTGTGGTTGGGACCATTTTTAATTGCTAAGAAATTGGGTCCCAGTTCCTTCCGATTACAGAATTTAGAAGGGCAGCCAGGAACCTTTCCGGTGAATCGCCAAGCCCTAAAAAGGTACTTTTCCTGATGACGCTCCCATGTACACTGTGTAAATATTTTTTATTTTGTTGTCTGTTTGTTTTTCTTTGCTGGTTTGTTTTGATTTTTCCTTTATACTTATCAGTCTTTCTTTTTGAAACACACATGCCTGCATCATGGGCCACCTCAGATGAAGAGAAAAGAAAAATTTCCCCTCGAAAATGACTGTTGAAAGTTATTTAAACATCAATTGTGATATTTTTCTGAGTTTGCAGCCATGTTAAAGATAACTTGTTGTTTGAAAAGCGTTTCTTGATTTCAATCTGCAACTGAAGTTATTCATGATCATCCATAAAAATTCTTCTTACGCTATCCCTGTTACTTAAGAGAACAACTCAAAGATGTCTCCCTGCTCTTGAAAGTCAGTTTTATTAAAAAAATATTTCTAAATCTTGATGAAGGACAGCTAAGAAATTTCTTCAAGGTCTGTAATTTACTAAGATGTGTCCAAAACAAAGATTTTCAGTGTCACCCTGCTCTATTAAATATCTTTAAAACTAAATAAACCTTCAGAGAGTTGTGGGAAGTGATTGTAAACCCGTCGAGATACTGAACAGGTCTGCTAGCAGTAGGTAAATGCATGCATGACGCCAAGATAACTTCGTCGGGGTACTGAACAGGCCCGTTGGCAGCGAAGCAATGTCAGGTATATGAAAATTATTAGATATGGATTATGTTTTAACCTTAAATGTCCTTCGTTATAACCTAGAAATTCTTGATAGGATACAGATATCGGAGTGGGTTAATTGACATCCCTTTCAAGGCTATGGATGTCTGCTGGCAGCAGCGGCCCTGTCAATAGTATTGAAGATTTTAACTCTAATATCGTGACTCTCTTTTGTTAAGATTGTCATCAGTTTTTGTCTTTTTAAAATAATAGTAATCTGAAAATGGAATGCATTATAATTGTTTACGATGTTCAGACATCTTTTTGGTTGTTTTCGATTCGAAGTTTTTTCTGATTATCCTAATCTGAACTCGTTCATTTGGCAAAAATAATTGCTTCTCCCAGTGTGTCGCCATTGTTGGCAGCAATGATATAATTTCTATTTTTTATAAGCTGCCTACACAGGGTCTCTAAATTTTCATTACTCGTCATGAGCATTCTCACTAAATGACACTTGTCACTTGTCTCTTTTTACATATCTTCCTTTCGATTTTTGTTTTCATGACTGTAAGCATGAAAACTCATAGCTAGAATTGACACTTTGTTTCGATTTTTTATTAAAGGAAAACTGTTCATATGGTCCATTACTGAATTGTCATATTTTTTCTATGAACATGATTATTCTCCTTGTTTATAACTCCTTGGTTCTAAACGTGCCTTGGTTACATAAGTGAAAGACCTCTATGCATTAATTTTTGATTGATATTAATGGATTTTTGACTCATAAAACTTTTAATTATTCAACTTTTATTTGATACACTTACCTTTGTAATCTAGTTATGAATGTGTGTACTATGGTTTTCAAGTGTTTTGATCCTTATACGTACCCATATGCCAAGGTGTCATATGAAGTACAGCATGTTATTACTGCTCTGTATGATCTCAGGCTTCATGATTTTGTTCCCACGCATGGTGATTAACGCCTCTGCCTACAATTTGAAATATCATAGTATTGTTTTATGGAAACTCGGGGCTATGGCTCTGTGTGTTTTTTATCAAACCCTACCTCCAAGTTTTGTGTTGATTCCCTTCTATTCACCATGGCTCCAGTGGTAAGGATCGATCCCAATGTCATCCAAACCTTGTTATCATATGATAATGCCAGGGACGATTTAGAAAGGAACGGTTGGTGCTTGTTCATTGAAAATTTTAAGGGTTTCAATCTGAGAGTTTCCCAAGAGTTCGCATTGACCTTCGATGGCTGTAGAGAAAAGATAGGTGAAGTGTAGCTAGAGGTAACTAAAGAATTTTTAATCTAAGCTACGGGTTTACCAGTTGTCAGGTAAAAATGGTTCAAGAACGCAAAAGTTGAAGAGGTCCCCTGGAATTTGATGTTCACCTCACGAAAAATTACTAGTTGCGACCGAGGTATGCATGTCTCATATTTAAAACCTAGGTGGCATGATCTTCTTGCTATTGTGAAATAGTTCATTACGTGTAAAGGAAGATTTGGGTTAGTTTTCCTGTATCACCTACGATTGCTTATGAGTTTCATTGACTTTCCGTTGAACATGCCCTACTTCCTTCTTAGAAGTCTATACAAGATGGGAAAGCGGTTTAGGAGGCAGAAGTCTGATTCTAGTTTATTCCATCATGGTTTAATTAAAATTATCCTTGTGCATCAGTTGCAATTACACAACGATTGTTGGGATGCTTTTGCTTTACGAAATGGCTTTGGCAATAGTGAGTTGGGACAGGTTGATAAGCCTGTTATCACAGAAACCCTTATGAAACCTACCACCTCTCCTCCACTGCTCCTGCCCTATGATCCTTCCCCTAATATTGAACCCTTGACCTACCCTGATGCTACTCAACCGGATTCGCACCCAAAGAGTTGCACTAAGACTGTTAAAAAAACCATAGGGAAGAAGCTAAAGGGAAGCGTCGATGTTAATTATAATAATAAAAGGGTTGGTCGTTTGATTTCACGATGTGATCGAAACAAATCCAAACCTTGTGCAGACACAAAAAACATAATTGAGGTAAGTGAAGACTCGGATTCAGAAATTGAAAGGTTCTTGGCCGAAGAAAATCCAATGTCATATGGACTTTGCCCTGACAGTCCCTACGATTATGTTAGCAACCTGCCTCCATGTCTAAAGGATAATCCTGAATTTCCCAGCATTCGACTATGTGATAAACCTACCTTTCGCATGGACAATTCTCCAACTGTTAATGTTATCAGTGCCAATGCACAATCCCTACAGCCACAGTGTAATGAATGTCGATCCTGGATCGACAGGTATTATACGGATGTGCCTTTACTACAGTCTCGGCTTAAATCTTTGAAAGACCAAGTGGATTCGTTGACAAACGAGAACAGTAGACTCCAATCCATAACTCAAGCAAAGGAAAAACGCCTAAAAACTACAAGATATGTCATTTTTAAGAATGTAGAGGCAGCAACAACAATCGTAAACTCCAAGATTGCTTGATATGTTTTAATCCCATGATTTCAGGTATGATCTTTTTGGATTTTAGTATGATTTCGTCACTCTCAATTTAGGATATATGATTTGATTGAATAGATTACCTTTCTTATAAAGATCAATTTGTTTTGTTTGTTGAATAAAATATGATTGTAGTTGTAATTATAACTAGCTACAGAATCGTAAGATTCTGTAGCCAGTTAGAAAAAATCGAATTGCTTGTTTTGACAATTGAAAACAAATCTAAAATATTCCCATTTTCATTTGTTTTCAGGAACCCATGATTTCTAAGGAGATTTGAGGCACTTTTTGGATCTCCCAGCCATACCATATTTATGTTTTTAGTAAATAGATTAGGTTGTTGATATTTTGATATCAAGTAAAATCAGGGAGGTTGCATCCCCCATATTTTTTGAACAAATTTGATATTATCAACAGGAAACATTTTGTTCCTGGAACCTATATAAGCATGTTATTTTGTAAACATGAGACCATCTTTGCCTGGGGCAAGACTATGGATTTTTACTTTATAGACTTGAATGAAATATAATACTCGTCACAGCTTTAGCTTTTCCGTATTGTGGTTTTATTCAAGTCATGATTATTTCAATTTGTAATTAGATTATGATTTCTTTCTCTCTCGTGGTTTACTACAATTTGGTATGATAAAAATTTATATATTATCCATGTTTTATGTTCCAAATTTAACACACAGCAATCATTTTGTTCAAACTTGAATTAAGAGATTTATCTTTATCTTTTATTGAACGTTTATACACAAGTTCTCATAGCAGGATTTATCTTAATGTGGTTTCTTGTGAAATTATGAGATTGTTGTGATCATATCTCTTATATGTTCTATCATTTGAATTATATCATTACTGTTTCACATTTATGAAAAGCAATTGTAGGATCTGTTGCGGGTTTACCTCATCAGACAGGGAGATTGGATGCTACACACTAAACAAATATTGGATGCAATAACAGGTCAGTTTGTTAGTTTGATTTCATTAGTTTAATGAATACAGAAATTTCCTGCAGTTAAAACATCTTCTACTATCTATTATTTTTGTTTTCTATTAGACAGTTTGATATTCCATTTCTAGAATATAAATAGATTAAATAATAGTTTTATTGTTGTTTAAAAAATCAATTTATATTCGATTTTCGCGGATTTAGATTAAAATTCGTATTGTGTACATATTATATATATATTAGAAATACAATCATTTGTATATATTGTACATATAATAAGTAGAGTTATTTTATAAATATTAGTTGGTTAAACTGTAAATATATATTAGATCTATATATAGTTTTCAACGATTGTTATTCACCAAGTTATTACATTTCCTTTAGTTTTGTTTTTTCGCTTTCTTTAGGACTTAGATCGGCCAACGGAGCCGCTAAACCCATCGGAGTGGATTAATCCAAATGGCTTGGGTTAATTAGACAACCCCAGATCAGATTCACTCCTCCAATTGACGAGTGGTCAATTTCGCCCATCAACAGAACCTCATTTTTTCTCTCTTATGAGCTTGCCTTTGGTGGAGGATTGAAGTGGTGGAGGCCCAGTCGAAAAGAACTTAGTTTCTTTGTTTCGAACCGTGCTGACATGGAAGTCTGTAATATTTTCACTTCTGCTAATCATTTATTAATAGAAATAATCCTTTCCGATCCAATTGATATCTTGCAAATATATGAGTTATTATCCATGGGCATATTTGTTATGTATATTAATGGATTATGCTATCTAATGTGCTAACCTTTTTATATTATCACCATATGCTTGCTTTGATTGTTTGTTGAGAACTAGTTGCAGGTATATATCTTAGGGTCCAAGTGCTCAACGGTGGACTTCATCGAACATCTAGACGAGGTAGGCCTCTTTATTATCTCACTTGCATATTGATTTATATAACATGTTTTTGGGATAGAGTTGATTTATGAAGTCGTTTTCGTCTATTGTGGTTTACCCTAGCCATAGAAAGATTTTCCTCATAACATAATTAGTGACCATTGAGTTTCCATTAACTATAATGGGTGTGGGAGTCAAAGGGCTCCTAGTATTTTAAATACTAGGTTCAGTACTCATCCTTGTAGAATCACAAGTCTGAACAGTGGATGTGTGTGTACCACGCCTAATAACTCTACACCTTTTAAAAGGAAAATACTCGAAATCCCGTGGTAACTGTAAGAATCTACGGGACCAACAGGGAGGTTGGTTTGACTCCATGATGACTTAATACTCTAAAGATAAAAAATATATCCTAAGTCCAGCTAGTAATCAAAGAGAAAACCAAAATTCAAACGGCCAATATGCATACAAACGGGGTAAAGTGGCTAAGTATCCTCCCTCCCTAAAGAAGGTATGTCTCTCCCAAGAGGGGCCTGAGACTCCCTACTAAATATTGGAGGTAATAGAATCAGTTATAAGGCCCCTCGTGGGCTTAAAAACCATTCGGTCATATCCTCTCGGAGAGGTAATCCTTCATAAAGGTTGTATGTTGTCGGACCCTTATCTAACCCAGGGTACCTTTAGAATAACCCCTGCAAGTAACCTATGATACACCTAAGTCAAGCAACTAATAAACCACTATATAGCCGATGCACAGGAGAGAAGTCGTAAGTCAAGTCCACCGTATGGGCAAGGTAGCAAAGCCCAAAACATTGAAAGAATCGCCTCTCACATAGGTAAAGGCATTAGCAATATCCCTAGAAATATCTCTGACGCTAGGAAGGTATCAGGGGAATATCCCTTCAACCAAATTCATGCAACCTCGTGATTAACTCTGGTTTGAGCGGAGCCTCCTGATCTTACCAATTATACAATGGATTTCTCCACTCACTTTCTCAGACACATATGTTGATTTAATTGCCTTGGAGAAATTTACTCACAAAATCCTATTCCAAGGAACTAAATCCTAAGCTAGTTTGTGCACCCTAGAAAATAAAATCTTGACTAATCAATTTTAAATTATAGCGTTAATTTTAGTGGTCGTGATTACTCAAAAATTTATGGTAGTGAAACTCATGGTGTTATGACTTTGCAAGAAAAGTAAATATGAAAATAATGCAAAGTCCTAACTTTAACTTTCAACGAATGATATGCTTCTAATAACAAATGCAATTTTCAATTTCAACTCTGCAATTTTGAAGTAAAAATGCAATCTTTCATTATATGTACTAAGCTAACGAAAAGGACTCAAAAGAAAAAAAATGCCAAGCAATGCAAAATGCCTATTTTTTTGTATTTTCAATATAATAAAAATGAAAATGCATGGACTGAAAAGTAACTTGATATATAGCCCTATTGTGTATAGAAAAAGATAACTCAAGCAGGATACCAAGAAGAAAAACACCCAGCCCAAAGTACAAGAACAATCAAAAGGAAAAGATGATGAGAAATACTCCGCCTAGAAATTCAACCAAAGATAGGTTTCCTGTCATCCCACAAGCACTTAACATGCACTACAGAGACCCAAGAAGGCTTAGAAAACATCAAATCCCACCCAGAAAGCACTAGACCAAGTAAAAAAGGCAAGGAAAGATGATGTATGAGACTGTTTAGGCAAGCAGAGCGTATGTACACAGCTTGCAGAGGGACAACTTGTGTATATACGCTACTGTCAGGGGGGAAAGAGTGTATATGTTTCAAAACGAGGCCAGGAAATTGAGAAAAGTTGAACACTGAGACCCAAAGTGAATAGAGGTTGTCAAGCAATGATACGACAAGAAACACCATAAGAGCGAGAGAAATCTAAGGAGAAAATTACTCCAAACCCTAAGAAAGAAGATTCAATCCCTAGTATGGTCGCCAATTCTGTTACGAGGAAAATCTCTCCATGGCTAGGGTAAAACACAATAGACGAAAACAACTACAGAAATCAACTCTATTCCAAAATCATGCCATATAAACAAATATACAAGTGAGATAAGAAAGAGGCCTACCTCATCCAAATGTTCGATGAAGTCCACCGTTGAGCACTTGGACCCAAAGCCATATACCTGCAACTAGTTCTCAACAAACAAACAAAGCAAGCATATGGTGATAATATAAAAAGGTTAGCACATTATATATCATAATCCATTAATATACATAAAAAATACACCTATGGATAATAACTCATATATTTGCAAGATATCAATTGGATGGGAACTGAGTATCTATATTAATAAATGATCATCAAAAGTGAAAATATTACAGACTTCCGTGTTGGCACGGTTCGGAACCAAGAAACTAAGTTCCTTCCAGCTGGGCCTCTACCACTTCAATCCTCCACCAAAGGCAAGCTCATAAGAGAGAAACAATGAGATTCTCAATCAATAAGGGAAGACCTTAGGGGTTGAACATTGTGTTCAAACTTAAAGGAAAAAGGGATGCAGACTTAATATGAACTAAATAATTTCTCCAAAGTAACTTTGCTCTCAAAGTTGAATTCTTTCTCCTCTTTCCATAGCTCGGAATTGGCCCATTTATAGCCCTCAAAATGGAACTGAAGGGCCGAGTCGGAACGTTTCCAATATATGGATGGCCAAGGATCATAGATCTCTCATCGTGACATGGAAACCTGACATTAATTTTCATTTTCTGGCATAAATCTTGATGTACATGGGTTGTAGTGGAGAAGCCTACGAATATGCATGTTGTATAGTGTGCAAGATGCAAACATGTGGAATGTAACAACCCTAGTTAAATAATTAATTGTCATAGTTAAATAATTGTTTAAAGTATATTACGTTTAATTAATTAATTAATTAATTGTCCTGAATTATTAATTGTTTAATGTATATTAATTAATTGATTAATTAATTAATTAACTCATTAAATATTTGGGTAATGAATTTAATTTTAATAAATTTTAATTTATTAAAATAAAACTTGACATATCGAAGGACGGAACCATTAAGGAGAAGGGGATAAGGTGGTTGGCATTGAATGGAGGGATAAGGTGGTTGGCATTGAATGGAGAGATAAGGTGGGTGAGTCTTAATGAAAGGAAGAGGTGGTGAATGGAAAAGGAGGATATGAGGGGGAAAACACTCGAGAGAAGGGGACTTTTGGAGTTTTGGGGGAGGGAGCATTATTTTCATATTGGGAGACTGTATTGGAGCATTTTTATTTTATTTTGGGGGGGAGATTGAAAGACTGTATTACTGGTTTTTGGTTGGAGAAGCTTGTTGTAGGACTTTTACAAGGGGGCACCTGTTGCTGGGAGTTTTGGGCTCGGGGGCCAGGAATCCTTACGAAATCCTGGAGCTAGGGAGCCGGAGAGGCTCTGTTCCTAGCTGGCTGGGTGGTTAGATGGTTTTGGGCAATACATCAAGCAGATTTGGGGACAGTAGTAGAATTAGTTAGAGGTATGTATTTTTGTGATTTTGTTGTGTTATGTAATTTGTTATGATTTGCCCATATATTTTTAATTATGTTGAATGGTTATATGTTGTTTATGAATTGTTATATGTTGAATAAGGAATTGTAAATATGTTAGGGCAACACTTCTCTTATTAAATTTATTTATGTTTTATAAGGCTTTGTTGGAAGAGACCTTACACATGGTATCAGAGCTTCAGTTTGAAACACTGGAGCCTTAAGGGCCTACCTACCACTGTTTAACTAAGCAGAAAATAGGGAGTTTCTTAAACTAGAGAAAAACCCAGAAATTTATTTCCTGAATTGAAACAAAGTTCCCTACTACATAGAAAATTATTATGCAGTTTTGATGTCATCTAAATTGAAAACAATCTAAAAACGAAACCACCCTAGAACTAGAAACATCTCAAAAAAAAATGAATGAAAATAACCTTGAGAAACCCTAGAAATAAACTTGAAACAACCCAGAAAACCATGAAATTTCCACTGATAAATGCTTGAAAAACCCTGAAAACACTAATAAGAATTATGAAATAGCTTAAGATGTAGCAGTGAGGAGTCTAGGAGATGTTTCATCCTCCCATCTCTGGTTTCATCCACCAAACCACCTGTTTACTTGTAACAACTTTCACCTGCAAAGGACAATGAAAGACATCATAAAAGAAGCATTAGATGGGTCAAAATTTCTAAATATGAAAACAAAGAAACAAACTTAATTTAAAAACAAAATGTGTTTGGTTTATATCTTGTTTCATTGAATAATATATATATATATATATATATCAAATCAACACACCAACGACCGAGCACCAAGGAAAATCACATGCGCCCAACACCACGCTCAAGGCCAAGTCACAAGATAGGAGCCCACAAGGGTGTTTCACTACGCGTCCTACTGAGTAGCTCTGAAGAACTACAATGAGTGTTGCCTTTACTTTGTTTGCAGTTCGAACAACAGAAGATGCAAGACTCTCTAGGGGGATCATAGGTAAGGGAGTAGATCTTATTAATTCCTTAGAGATAGCTGCATAATCAAGGGAATATTTTGCTTCTATACATATGTGAGCCACGAGTTTTAACACTTTTATGAAGAAACATATATATATCCAAAATAAATGTGCATAGCAATGGCTAAAATATCCAGCAGTGGCTATGTTAATAAAACTATGCTCTTTGAGAATAAAGAAGGTTCTTAAAGTGTCCCTGAAAGGCGGACTTGACCTAAAGTATCTTGTGTCGCTCAATATGATGTAACGTACGAGACCCTACTACCACATTATACATCTAACATTGAATAGTTATCAAAAAATAAAAATAAAAAGTAATACTGGAAGCAATAAATTGATTACAACAAGCCAAATGCAACCTCTACTGCGATTGAAAGATGGGCCAAAACCATAAACAAGTTATAAAAATTAGCTACAAAGGCAAAAGAGGTCTATCTCACTAAGGAACACGCAGTAAAAGGCATTCTTTTTCATTTTGAATCCAACTTCTAAAACTAGACCAGGTTCCAAAAGAGCTTCAGACAAAGCAAACGAAAATGGAAAGGAAAAGATTGATCTTCTGATTTCCCGTCGTTTCTGATGATCCATGCTAAAATATTATAGGAAATAAACCTTAAAACACCTACCAAATCATTACAACAACGAAAATGAGGAAAATGAGGAAATATGATTTGGTTCTACAGTATTTTAGGTAACCCGGGGAAGATGGGTTTGCATGTGTGCAGGCTTCAATATCTAAAATAAATAACCCAACGCCCATGGGTGAATCCTTTAAACCAAAATACAAGGCAACACCCAATGCCAACATTGAACACAATTTAGAAAAAAAAAATAGGCTTGACCATCGAACCCTCTTCTAATTCATCCATGACATGTCTGCAACCACAAGAAGGTAAGTGCCAGCCCCCAAGCCACGGCCAAAGGAGAAGGCTTTGCGCAGTTTCGAGTCTTGCGGAAGAGCCACGCCAAGGAGAGCCCACGGCTCCATACCCCTCGGGCATCAATGATCGAAAAAGAGAACCATAGCTCAGCAACCAAGACCGAGGGAGGAACCGGACCCTTGGTCACGCCTAAACTCCCTCCTTCACCCTCTGCATGCAATGCACCAAACGACCCAACAAATGAGAAAGGAATGGCGGTGTTTAGGGTTTAAATGATATTTTTTTTAATTATGGAAATAAGAGGGAGTAACACATGGATCGCATGCAAGGTCCACGTTATTACCTGCGAGGAAATGTTTTTTTATTTAATTATTAATTAATTTTTTTTTTATTTTCTTTTCTTTATTACAACAATTTCTTAAAAATTTCAATTTCTTTTATTCAAAAAAAAATATAATAAATAAATAATAAAAAGAAAATAAACTATAAATTAAGTTTAAATGGAAAAAATAAATTGGATTTTAATTTAATTTATGGGTGAATGTTTTTATAAATTAAAATTAAAATTAACTAAATTAAATTATATTTAATTCAAAAAAAAAATCATATATAATAATATTATTATAAGTGTGGTGTGTGCGCACAGGTAACCTACTTACCACTTAAGCCAAAGCACCTACTAAACCAAAGCCAAACTTTGAGTTCACACATTAACCAACACAAGCCCAGCGCAAGCACCGAGCCTTTTCTTCATATTATAAGGGTGGTTAATATGAATGTTGTATATTGATATAGGGAAGGGTTAAATGTTTGACTAAACAGTTAAGTTAGAGTAATTGGCTAGTACATTATGGCGTTAGCGTAGTTAGCAAGGAGAGAAGAGAGTATCTTACCTGGATGAAGTTACCAAGCTTAGATGCTTTAATCCTAACTCGTAGACACTTCCCCTAAAGAGAGTAACGTCTGTTTACAGACAAGTAAAAACAAACTTACGCCTAACCTTATTTTCAAGTTTAAGTTGTGCAAATGTGGATTGCCCTAGACTCTCCCTGACAAACTTTTGGTTGATGCAGATTCAATTATACAGGATGGTTAGGACTCGAGGAAACCGAGGCAGAAGGGCATCATCGCAGGGATCGCCAATGTCGCCACCACCATCGCCTGAACTAGCTCTCATTATGCGCTCTTTGGAGGCCATAAATGAGACTTTAAAGGGGCACCAACCAGCAGGGATCGAAGTGGAGCCCCCACCATCTAGAATGGGTAATCCTAAAGCGTCAAGGGATTCAGGGGGAGGGCCTCCACTCAAATACATCACTAGAGAACTACAGAATATCAAACTTCTAGAGTTTTTTGGGGGTCATGCCAGTGAATCTGCAGAGGCATGGTTAGAAGGCATGACAAGGTGTTTCTCCTTAAGAGACTATGCATCCACATCAAAGGTGAAGACAACAATTTTTCAGTTGAGGGACAGTGCCCTGAACTGGTGGGGCAACCTAAAGAGGCAATTGCACCTTACCCCAGACACTGTCTCTTAGAAACTTTTTGAGGAGAGGTTCCGAAGGAAATATCTACCAGCTTACTATCAGGAACAGCAGGTGGGAGGATTTCATGATCTAGTACAGGGAAATAGGACCATAGAAGAATACGAGATCAGGTTTATGGAATTGGTCAAATATGTTTCATACATGGATAATGATCAACAATAGGTAGAATGCTTTGTCTATGGTTTAAACCCTAAGATAAGGGCCATGGTATGGATGTGGAAACCGTCTTCAGTAGTGGAAGCAGTTGAAAATACACGTTATATTGAGGAACACATGAACTTAGATGGGGGTATGAGGTTGACCCTTCCACATCATCCTGGATTCGTGGGGAAGGCCCCAAGGAAATTCTCCAGGGGAGGGAACTCAAGGCCACCTCCATATGGTAATAGAGTCACACCAAGGACATTCGCCACAGGTATTTCAATGGCAGCGAGTGCAGCATCCCATTCATCACCAACAATGGAGGCAGGTCCACGACCATCTTAGGGAGCAGCTAGTAGGAGCAGGGGTTCCAAGGGAAGGAGATCATTTCAGAGACCGTCACAGAGCAGTGTGTAGGTTCCATCTCATGTTATGTGTTGGGGGTGTGGAGGACCCCATTACCAATATGACTGCCCAGAGTTACAATAATAATTTGTGCATAGAGAAGGAAAGGCCCCGATGGGAAGAGCAAGTGGAAGCCACCAGATTTATGCAGCCGTTAATAATCGCCAAGCAGAACATAATCCACGGTGGTGGAATCATCAGGTACGCTAAATCATGTCAATGTTAAAATTTTAATTGATTATGGTGCTACAGATAGTTTCATTTCACCATCTGCATTAGAAAAGAGTGGGCAGGCAGCCTACGAGCATGATGAATTTAAACAAATCGAGATGCCTTCGGGGGAAAAACAAGCGGTAGGACCTAGCGTTAATAATTTTCTAGTAGACCTAGGAATGTGTACTACCAGGTTGAAGGTATACGTCACTACTCTTGGGATGTATGACCTAATAATTTGAATGGATTGGTTAGAATCACATCAAGCTATGGTATATTGTTTCGCAAAAAGGGTGCTTTGTGTTGACAATGAAGGAAAGCCAGTAGAGATCCACAGTGTATGGAGACAGGTTTCTCTACGATTTATCTCAACTATGAAGGTTAAGCGGTGCATGAGGAAAGGGTGTCGAATGTATGTAGTGGAAGCAGTGAATGAAAGGAAGGGACCCTCCTTGGATTAGTACCCAGTGTTGTAAGAGTTTAAGGATGTTTTTCCAAACGAGTTGTTGGGGTTACCTCCTAAGAGGGAGCTTGATTTTACTATTGAGATAAAACCTGGTGCAGAACCAATTTCCAAGAGTTCATATCAGATGACAGTGCCAGAACTTTGTGAGTTGCAGATGCAGTTGAAAGAGCTACTTGACTTAGGGATAATAAGGCCTAGTGTCTCACCTTGGGGTGCACCAATAATTTTTGTGAAGAAGAAGGATGGTTTCTTACGACTGTGCATAGATTACAAGGACTTGAATCTTGCGACAGTGAAAAATAGGTACCCAATGCCATGGATAGATGATCTCTTTGATCAGATGAAAGGGGTAGCGGTATTCTCAAAGATTGATTTGCGATCAAGGTATCACCAGTTAAGGATTAAGGAAGTTGATATTCCTAAAACTGCCTTTCGAACTAGGTTTGGGCATTACAAGTTCATTTTAGTACCTTTCGGATTAACCAATGCACCAGTAGTATTCATGAGCCTCATGAACGGTGTATTCCAGAAGTACTTAGACCATTTTGTACAAGTCTTTCTAGATGACATCCTCATCTATTCCAAGAACGAGAGAGAGCATGAGGTTAGAGAAAACAAATTGTTTGAGAAGTTTTCAAAGTGCTCCTTCTTCCAGAAATAAATTTACTATTTAGGTCATATCATTTCCGGCGAAGGAATCTCTGTGGACCCAGAAAAGGTAAGGGCCATTATGGAGTGGTCAATGTCGAAAAATGCTCATGAGGTAAGAAGCTTCATGGGGCTAGCAGGTTATTATCGAAGGTTTGTGGAAGGGTTCTCTAAAATATCGAAACCCATCACCACTTTGCAGCACAAGGTGGTTAGGTGTGAATGGACAGAAGAATGTGATAATTCATTCATCGAGCTTAAAAGGTTACTAACTAGTGCATTAATTCTACGAGTGTCAGATATGGAAAAGGAATTCACAATCTGCACAGATTCCTTGAAGAAAGGGTTGGGGGCCATGCCAATGCAAGATGGAAGAGTGATAGCTTATGCGTCAAGGAAGTTTAAGAAACATGAGGAACTTTACGCTACTCATGATTTAGAGTTGACAGTTATAATGCTATCTCTGAAACTTTGGAGGCACTATCTAGTAGGGCGAAAATTTGAGCTCAAAATGAACCATCAAAGTTTAAAACATCTCTTCACTCAAAGGGATATGAATGCCAGGAAAAGGTGATGGAGTGAGTTCATGAGCGAGTACGATTTTGGTATTTCTTATATCAAGGGAAAAGAGAATGTGGTCGCAGATGCCTTGAGTAGGAGGCCACGTGTCTTCTCCTTGGTACCCTTAAAAGTCAATCTAAGGGAACGTGTGTTGATGCAACTCCTTGGGGACAGTTGGTATTTAAAGGTTACCTTAAACCTCCAAAATGGGAGGCAATTAGATACAAAGTATGAAGGATATAGTCTGGAAGTTGACGGACTATTAAGATATTGAGGAAGGATGTACATCCCCAAAAGTGGGGATATTCAAAGCATAATACTAAAGGAATCCCATAGAGCACTTTATTGTACGCATCTAGGTGTGAAGAAGATGTACATAGACATGAGGAAGCTCTTCTTCTGTGTAGGCATGAAGCGCGATGTAGTCCATTTCGTCGCTAAGTGCTTAGAGTGTCAACAAGTGAAATCTTACCACCATCACCCAGCAGGTCTCCTACAACCACATGATGTTTCGATGTCTAAGTGGGAAGTCATTTCCATGGATTTTGTTATGGGGTTGCCACTCACATCTCTTAGACACAATGTCATTCTTGTGATAGTTGATAAGTTAACCAAGAGTGCTCATTTTATTCCGGTTAGAGACACTTACGATGTCACTGATGTGGCACACGTGTTTGTAAGTGAGGTAATCCATTTGCATGGGATACCTAAGAATATCATTTCATATAGGGACTCCAAATTCACTTCTAGGTTTTGGACAAGTTTGCAGTCAGTGTTGGGGACTCAATTGAACTTAAGTATAGCTTATCATTATGAAACAGATGGGGAAACCAAGAGAGTAAATCAGGTTATGGAAGACATGCTTAGGATGTGTGTTATGGATAATCAAACCCATTGGGAGAAGTACCTACCTTTGGTAGAGTTCGCCTACAATAATAGTTTTCATAGCTCCATCGGAATGCCACCCTACAAAGCTCTGTATGGAAGGCCATGTAGAACACCATTGAGTTGGGAAATATTAGAATATCGAGTAATAGTTGGGCCAGAATAGATTCAAAAGATGGAGGAATAGGTGATTCAGATTAGGTAGAGACTAAAGGAAGCATGGGATAGATAGAAAAGTTATGCAAATGCACACAGGACTAACCAAAGTTATAAAGTGGGAGATCAGGTTTTCATTTGTATCAGGCCTAATAAGAGTACCATATGGTTCGGAAAGGGGACAAAGTTGTCACCTCAATTTATAGGACCGTTCAGAATCCAAGAGAAAATTGGACCCATTGCCTATCGTCTCGTACTGCCACCCCACTTGCATAAAACTCATAATGTTTTTCATGTATCTGTTCTACGTCATTATGTTGTTGATGAATCACATAAAATAAATTGGAAGGAATTACAGGTATCAGACACGGGAACCCTCACAGAAGAACCGTTACAGATATTGGACCTTAGATTCCGACAGCTTAGGAACCCTCTGGTAGACCAGGTTAAGGTCCAGTGGGACAAGTATAGTCCAGGATCTGCTACTTGGGAGGATGCTGAGACATTACAATGAGATTATCCCTCACTTTTTTAACCACCTCGAGAATATGTTTCTCGAAGTTTGGGAGTATGTAACGCCTCCTTTTGACTTAGACAGCTAGGATTACCTGAGGCCTAAACACCTTTCTTTTCTATTCACAGTGAAACTATTAAATAATACACTTAAACTTTTAAGACATATGAACCTATATGAATGTTTAAATGTATTCGAATAATGATGGATATGATGCGATATATTGTGAGAATGTAAATTTTATGAATGTTTAAATTTTATTGATGATGATGGATATGATGTGATCTACTATGTGAATGTAAATTATATCAATGCTTAAATGTTATTGATTATGAAGTATATGATGCGATATATTGTGTGAATGTGAATCCTATGAAGGTTTAAATGCTATTTGAATGATGTTGGATATGATGCAATCTATTATGTAAATGATAATTCTATGAATGGGTAACGTTAATTGAATTATGGGGATATTATAAGATCTATTTCTAAATTGTTGGAACATGGATACCAAATTTAAATTATGGTTGTATGCAATTACATGATTATGATGCATAGATATGTATGAGTTTGTGTCACAGACTAGTTTGCAGGTTATTGGGCTATGAAATAGCCAAGGGATAATGATGACGAAAGTGGATGTCATGACCACTGACCGAGAAACAATATGGTATGAATCTTTGTATGTGAAATTATATTGGTTTGGATACATTTCTATGATATATGGACTAGTGCAGGATTTTAGGAGGTGAAACTGCCCAAAACCAAATAAACGATGACGAAAATCCCAGCAACACGGTGCCACTGTATATTCCATTATAGGGTGTGGACCCTAGTCCTGTTAGGAGGGGTGGAGGCATTTCCCACCGTGTATCCTCTAAAACCTAGAGTCATGGGAGGACAGTGTTATCTCACACTCCCCTAGATGTGTGATGATGACTGTCAGTTGCATGTTGGGGAAGCTTGGTCAAGATAGTGACACTTTCGCTTATGGGTTCTATGTGGAGTTAGGTCAATATAGTTGACGCTCCAAGATAGTCTAGCAGAGGAAGGATAGGACTGGAAGATGGAAGTAAGTGAGGGAGGAAGGATGAGTAGAAATAGTTGAGAGTGTATGGAGATTCGTCTTATGGTGGAATTTATTTTCTTTCCTTCTGAAAAGAAAATGTGTATATATGAATATTCATAATTACGTAACTAAACTACAATTGTCTAAATAAAATTATTGAGCTAGATTATTGTAATTAAGGGAATTCACAAACATTTCATTGGTTTATTATCTTTTATAAAATGGATAGTCTTGTTGATTGGATTGGATGCATACCTAAATTACTATAAGGGTGATAGTTATTGTTATTAGTACATGCACGAGACTTGTATGTACTAGCTACACATGCATTTCTTGTACATGTACACTAGTATGTATGAGTTTTCTTAGCTTACTTACTAATAATGTCAGTTATTTGATATGAATGTGTGAACCATGTGTCTTTTCCCTTTGTATCATAAAATACCTTAACTTTAGGATGAAGTTTCCTGAAGGGTGGGTGTATGTAACAACCCTAGTTAAATAATTAATTGTCATAGTTAAATAATTGTTTAAATTATATTAAGTTTAATTAATTAATTAATTAATTGTCCTGAATTATTAATTGATTAATGTATATTAATTAATTGATTAATTAATTAACTCATTGAATATTTGGGTAATGAATTTAAGTTTAATAAATTTTAATTTATTAAAAGAAAACTTGACATATCAAAAGATGGAACCATTAAGGAGAAAGGGATAAGGTGGTTGGCATTGAATGGAGGAATAAGGTGGTTGGCATTGAATGGAGAGATAAGGTGGGTGAGTCTTGATGAAAGGAAGAGGTGGTGAATGGAAAAGGAGGATATGAGGGGGGAACACACTCGAGAGAAGGGGACTTTTGGAGTTTTGGGGGAGGGAGGATTATTTTCATATTGGGAGACTATATTGGAGCTTTTTTATTTTCTTTTTGGGGGAGATTGAAAGACTATATTACTGGCTTTTGGCTGGAGAATCTTGTTGTAGGACTGTTACAAGGGGGCACCTGTTGCTGAGAGTTTTGGGCTCGGGCGCCAGGAATCCTTATGGAATCATAGAGATAGGGAGTCGGAGAGGCTATGTTCCTAGCTAGCTGGGTGGTTAGACGGTTTTGGGTAGTACATCAAGTAGAGTTGGGGACAGCAAAGTTGGGGACAGCAGTAACATCAGTTAGAGGTATGTATTTTCATGATTCCGTTGTGTTATGTAATTTGTTATGATCTGCCCATATATTTTTAATTATGATGAATGGTTATATGTTGGTTATGAATTGTTATATACTGACTAAGGAATTGTAAAGATGTTAGGTCATCACTTCTCTTATTAAATTGTTTTATAAGGCTCTGTTGGAAGAGACCTTACATGGAAAAATATGTATTTTTGGCTCTAGATTTTACAAACATGGATGATAAGTCTGCAAGGGGAAATGGAAAAAGGCCTTCTGTGCAATATTTCATAGGGTGATGCAAATATTTCTATAACAACATTCTTATCCCTATGACCAGTATAAAATAGGTATCTTATATCCTTTAGTGCCTCCCTGGAAATAGTGCCAATAATGACAATGTTCTAATTGTATTCAATTAGCTAAATATCACTTGCACATTTAACTCTATCAACCAAGGACACCTATGTAATTCAAAGACATTATACATTGTTTGTGTAGGATTGTTACAAGGGGGCACCTGTTGTTGAGAGTTTTGGGCTCGGGGACCAGGAATCCTTATGGAATCCTAGAGATAGGGAGTCGGAGAGGCTATGTTCCTAGCTAGCTGGGTGGTTAGACGGTTTTGGGTAGTACATCAAGTAGAGTTGGGGACAGCAAAGTTGGGGACAGCAGTAGCATCAGTTAGAGGTATGTATTTTCATGATTCTGTTGTGTTATGTAATTTGTTATGATCTGCCCATATATTTTTAATTATGATGAATGGTTATATGTTGGTTATGAATTGTTATATACTGACTAAGGAATTGTAAATATGTTAGGTCATCACTTCTCTTATTAAATTGTTTTATAAGGCTCTGTTGGAAGAGACCTTACATGGAAAAATATGTATTTTTGGCTCTAGATTTTACAAACATGGATGATAAGTCTGCAAGGGGAAATGGAAAAAGGCCTTCTATGCAATATTTCATAGGGTGATGCAAATATTTCTATAACAACATTCTTATCCCTATGACCAGTATAAAATAGGTATCTTATATCCTTTAGTGCCTCCCTGGAAATAGTGCCAATAATGACAATGTTCTAATTGTATTCAATTAGCTAAATATCACTTGCACATTTAACTCTATCAACCAAGGACACCTATGTAATTCAAAGACATTATACATTGTTTGTGTAGGACTGTTACAAGGGGGCACCTGTTGCTGAGAGTTTTGGGCTCGGGGGCCAGGAATCCTTATGGAATCCTAGAGATAGGGAGTCGGAGAGGCTATGCTCCTAGCTAGATGGGTGGTTAGATGGTTTTGGGTAGTACATCAAGTAGAGTTGGGGACAGCAAAGTTGGGGACAGCAGTAGCATCAGTTAGAGGTATGTATTTTCATGATTTCGTTGTGTTATGTAATTTGTTATGATCTGCCCATATATTTTTAATTATGATGAATGGTTATATGTTGGTTATGAATTGTTATATACTAACTAAGGAATTGTAAAGATGTTAGGTCATCACTTCTCTTATTAAATTGTTTTATAAGGCTCTGTTGGAAGAGACCTTACATGGAAAAATATGTATTTTTGGCTCTAGATTTTACAAACATGGATGATAAGTCTACAAGGGGAAATGGAAAAAGGCCTTCTGTGCAATATTTCATAGGGTGATGCAAATATTTCTATAACAACATTCTTATCCCTATGACCAGTATAAAATAGGTATCTTATATCCTTTAGTGCCTCCCTGGAAATAGTGCCAATAATGACAATGTTCTAATTGTATTCAATTAGCTAAATATCACTTGCACATTTAACTCTATCAACCAAGGACACCTATGTAATTCAAAGACATTATACATTGTTTGTGTAGGGTACATGCACATGTATTAATTGTATTATGGTTCTTATATTATGTGATTAAACTATAAATATTCAAACAGACTTATTCTAATTTCACACTTGAAAATAAATAACACAACGGTGCTTAATCAAAGGAAATGACATGAAAGTAGAATAACACCATTATCTAATTTTTAAATATGATAAATCTTAATTCTAAGTATAGTTATGGATTCTTTATAGAATTAGCACATAGGCATGTTTTTACATACAAATATTTTCTATGTAACTATACTTAGGAAGATAGCTATCATTCTAAACATCTATCTAATTCTAATTAATCATTAGCAAATAAACTAAAGGATTATGCTCAAAAAACTATATAATAGAAATTAACCCTATGATGGAAATGAAAATATACATATACAAGGAAATAAATGACATATTGGTACCTCTAGAGTAGGTCCTTTCTTCTGAGTTTTAGCCGCCCTAAGAAACTATGAAATTGATGCTATAACACTCTTAGAATTCAACACAAAGCTCACTTTTTCATTAGCGGAAATTTCAATGTTTATGACTATATATAACAACACTTGTTCTCTTATGTATTCATTTTCCTCCCTTCCCAGTCATGGATTCATTCTCCTTACAATATATAAAAGAGTGGGCTTCGTGCCATTTTTAGAGAAAAGAAACAAACATATAATAGTTTTAAAGATAAGAACAAACATAACCCAACATAATGACAAATATCCCATGTTCTCCATCGCTCTGGTCAAGAAGGAGAATTTAATTGGCTATCATCACTTGACCCAAGTCTCTTATGGTAGATCTGGTTTCAATATGTTGGGAAAACAAGCTAAGGACTACGCCCAAACACTTCATGTGATGTTATATGCCAAAATCACCAAATAAAGGACAAGATCCTCTTCATAAATTTTATGACTAGTTCCCATATAATTCATTAAGCATGTAAACTATTGTATTCTATCCAAAATTGGTTCATTTAACCCAAAGAATCAAAAATCACATGTGCTTCCTCTTTAATTTGATACCTGGGTATCTATAATATGTTTATTCAACCATAGGCAAGATGGAAACCAAACGGATCTATTTATTCCATCTTCAAAATAAATCATGCACTCATGCATATTTTTTAGAACATAATAAGAACTATTTACACACAACAAGATGTAAATAACAAATTAAACATAACATATGACCACAATTATAGATAAGAAAAACACTAGAAAGAAATCCAACATACATAAGATCAAACTACTTGATAAATAACCATTTTCTATCTATAAGTGTTCTGAGTTAGGAAAAACAAAGGTTTCATAGGTCAAAAGTATACCATATAGTAGACTGATCAATAATTAGCATCATGGTTAAAACGTTCCTCGTGCATAAGATTTCCCAATGTTGTAAACCTAGATGTGGGTGGCTTGGAAGCATGTATGCTAACTTATTACTATTTCCCTTCTTATATTTCATGACTAGATGGAATTGTTGCAAAAACCCCATCCACTTGTAGTGTCTGGTTTGTTGGATCTTAGTTTAGGCTTGTAAATACTAGAGTGGTTTGTGATCAATGTGGATAATGGTTTCATTGACCATCAGATATGGATTCCACTTCTTAATAGCTTAAACTAGGGAATATATTTTCTTATCGTACATAGGTTAGTTTAGGACTCCACCATGAAACATTTCAAAATGATAGCATATCAGCTTACCTCCCTACATCAAGATCACTCCCATATCATATACACTTGCATCCCTCTCCACATCGAAAGGATTCTACAAATTAGGCAATGAAAGAACTCAGGCTTGATTTATCTTCAATTTTATCTCTTCAAAATATTTCTATTGATTCTTCCCCCACTCAAAACTCTTACCACTAGTTATTATGGCATGAAGTGGCATAGCTAAAACTGAAAAGGCTTCTATAAACTTCCATATCTACTGCAAATACCAAATAAAACTCCTATATATAGTGGCATTAGTAGGAATTGACTACTTTAGGATGGCCTCCATCTTCATGGGATCTATATTGATTTCTCCTCCTCCAACCACATACCCTAAATACATTAATGGTTGATTAGATAACTCACATTTCTTAAGGTTATGTTATGTTCCAAACTACTTAAAATATCATAACAAAACATAAGTATACACCATGTACATAATGTGAGTGTGGAGCACAACTCCAAGATAGATAAGTTATACAACAACTCCTTAAAGAATAGGAGAACCTCCACCAAATAACCAAATACATTTATACATCACAATTCACATGTCCTCAATAATGAATACATGATCTCTATATATACCTATTCACGCCTACACATGTGGCCCCTTTACTATTAGGTTGACCCTATTACATATATATTTACACATAAAATGTACATTTAGCCCCGTATATGCCCCCACTGAGGGTCATAGCATATACAGTTAACCCTTTATATTCCCCCCTTGAGTCATAACATAGTACCCTCCTTCAAAACGTTTTGTCCTCAAAGCTTTGGAATTAAAGGCTTCACATGCGATGAAACCAAGTAATATAATTTTCTTATGTTCCATATTTCTTCTTTCCTTTAATGATGATCCATCCATCCAAAATCAATTATTTTCGGTCATAATCCTTGGTCACTAGTTGTTGCATAATTTCCTTTCCCTTGATTCCATGTATTGTCATTGAAGTTTCTCTAATTTGTAGTGGTTGTTGGTCTCTAATAATAGCTTTTTTAAAAGATGGTTTGTGATTGCTTGCTCCATTAATATTCACATGTATTCCATCTTCTTCCTTGATAATGTTGATATTGACCTTCTTTTCTTTCTTGAAATATTTCTTGGTAATGAGGGTGTCGATATGGTTTCACATTTGACAGATTTCCTTCACTCTACATGTGCATTTCATCTATCTTCTTTTCAGAGACATTTGCATCCTCTATCCTCTTTGCTTGGTATTATATTACTCTAGCCTCTGGATATAATACCATCATATTTTACATGTGCATCCTCTAGATGAAATTCAACTTCTTTGATTATATTCTTGTAACCTTCTTGAATCATGTTTTCTTTCTCCTTTTGAAAATTCAATGTGACCCCGTCTATCAAATTTTGACAGCCTTCTTCAATTATTGATTGCAATTCTAATTTTACCTCATCGGTATTTATGGATTCCTCAATCTTCTTAAACAATTCCCTTCAAGTCACTTGGTAGATTATTCGTCTAATATCCTTTCTTTTTCTTGATTTTGACAATGCTTCTTTTCTTCTTCTGATATTTTAACCTCATCCAATAGTTTTTTATTATCGTTTCATAATATACATATTTCTGCATCTTTCTTTTTCAATTCTTCCCTTGCCTCGTACTTTTCCCACTTCCATTTATTACTCATTCCCTATTTTAATTTTTGAACTTATTTAACAAGTTCTTCATTAAGGTCTCATATATTAGATATATCAACACCCTTCTTATTAATCTCTTATTTTTCTTCTTTTAAATCCTCTTGAATTGTATACATCTCCTTCCTTTTGTATCCCTAATCCATTTACATGAGAAGAGTTCTTCAAATTTTTCTCATGTGATGTTCAGTCTAGCATCATGATCAATACTCATCCACCACTTACAAGCTTCATCAAACAAAAAATTTGTTTCCATCAAATAATTTATTCCATATTTTTTAATTATCCTCAACCATTCCATAGGATTTATTTTGTCTTCATCTTCATTTCCACTAAAGTAAGGTATTTCCATTTATTCTTAATTGAGGTCTAACCAAAACCTCAACACAACCTCAATATACTAGGAATAATAATATAAAATAGTTATAATCCTTGTTCCAACATAATATTCTATGTTTTCTCTTTCCAATGGATTTTT